>JAOVYX010018813.1:0-19510 GCA_035668315.1 Drosera spatulata
AGGATAGTAATTACTTTAAGTTAGTTTAGTTGGACATTCGTCATTCCCTGTGGGATCGACGCCTACTTCCTTATCTACATTAATAACTTTAGTGGGGTAAAAACAATTTTGCACGTTTTGCGACGAACGTGGAAGCAGTCTATTTACAACGTTGACCGACTTCGCATCACTGAACAATAAACAAATGTTCATTATGCTTTCTTAAAAACAACGTAGGATCCTCTTTACCTCTATTAAAACCTTTATCCAAAAGAAAAGTAGATAGCGTGTAATACCATGCTCTTGGTGCTTGTTTTAGTCCATAAGAAGCCTTATGTAACTTGTAGACATGGTCAGGTCTGTCTGGATCTTCAAATCCTGGTGGCTGTTTGACATAGACTTCTTCTTAAAGCCTCACATTAAGAAATGCACTCTTGACATCCATTTGATATACGTTCAATCCTATCGAAGGAACATATGCTAAGAATATCCTGATGGCTTCAAATTTGGCAACTGGTGCAAAGGTCTCATCACAGTCTATTCCTTCTTCTTATGAATACCTTTGTGCAGCCAATCTGGCCTTATTCCTGACAATGGCACCATCTTCATCTATCTTGTTCTTGAACACCTATTTAGTGCCAATAATCTGATGATCCTTGGCATAGGAACCAATTCCCAGACTTTTAGCCTCGTGAACTGATTTAATACTTCCTGCATGGAGTCAATCCGGCTAGAATCTATCAGAGCTTCTTTGATGTTCTTGGGTTCTATCTGAGATATGAATGAAGTAAACAGACATTCATTGGCGGTAGCAGATCTCGTTCTAAAGGTGCGGTGACATCTCCTATTATCAGATCAGGTGGATGCCATTTAGTCAAATACTTTATGCCATCTTGTCCAAGCTGAGTTGATTGATATTGTAGCTATTCTGATTGATTATCCCCTTGTAAATCAGATGTCTTATGAATGTCATCTGTTGGGCGATCCTGAGTCGTCTGTTCTTCAGCAGACTCAAGTAGTCTATTCTTTATCTGACTATTCGTTTGGGTCTGAGAATATCTATGATCCTATTCATCTGTTTCCTGTACATACTCTTCATCAAATACACAATCCTCTCTTAGTGGAGAGGGGATAGTTTCTTCAAAAGAATTATGAACAGACTCGTCAATTTTCAGAGTTGACTTATTGTACAAACTGAACGCTATACTTATAAAAGAATATCTTAGAAAAATACCCTCAACAGATTTGGGTAAATTTATGCAGGAGATACTTGTCATTGTTATGTATAAAACATTTAGACGTAAAAATATGAAAGTATCCAATATAAGGTATCCTAGCCTTCCATAACTCATAAGGAGTCATGTTAAAGCATTTGTTAATGAGTGATCTATTTTGTACAAAACATGTAGTATTCACCGCTTCACCCCAAACCTCCTAGGTACAGAGGAATCAGCTAACATAGTCCTAACAGCTTCTATCAGAGTTCTATTCTTTCTTTTAGCAACTCCATTTTGCTGAGGAGTTTGAGAAGTAGAGAAATTATGTTGAATACCATAGGCATCACAAAATTCCTCCATCCTGGTGTGTTTGAACTCTGTCCCATGGTCACTCATAATCTCTAAGATATTGAGGCCTTTTTTATTTTGAACTTGCCTCAAAAATCGTTTACGGACACGATACGTCTCATCCTTTGTGTGTAAGAAGAATACCCAAGAATAACTAGAGTAGTCATCTATAACCACTAGGATGCACCTACTTTGCCCAAAACTAAGAGTGGCTATAGGGCCATAGAGGTCCATATGTAGAAGTTGTAAGAGTCCAGTGGTAATCTGATTTTTGACACCTTTTAGGGTAGACTTAGTCTGTTTGCCCATCTGACATGCACCACAAAGTCTATCCTCGTTAAAAGAAGTATCAGGTAATCCATTTACTAAGTTATTTTTCAATGGATGATTAATATTTTTCAAATTTAGGTGTGACAATCTTCTATGCCAAACCCTTTTCTGAGCAGCATAGTCTGTTGTCAACAGACATGAATCTCTGGTCAGGGGATGATGAAAGTCTACTATATAGACAATTTCATTTTTTTTACCAACTAGCCTTGTTTGGTTACTAACAGTATCCTTTAAAAGACACATATTATCTTGAAAGGTCACTATTAGTCCTTTGTCACAAAGCTAACTGATAGAGAGTAGATTGTGATCTAAACCATCTACATATGCAACATTATGAATAGTAATCATACCTGTTTTAAAAGTCCCATAACCTTTTGTCTTACCAGTACTACTATCACCAAAAATAACACTTGGTCCATCTTTGGCTTTGAACTCAATGAGTAAAGCCAAGTTTCCAGTCATGTGCCTTAAGCATCCACTGTGTAAGTACCAAATTTGTTCATGATGCTTCTGCAATATATCAACAAATACGTAAAAATTGGTCCCCAATTTATCTTAGGTCCAGTGGGTTAGTTAACAAAGATTTAGGGACCTATATCCACTTTCTCTTTGAAGGTGGATAGATCCAACATACATCTGCAGAATATCCTGATTTATAACATAGATAGCATTTCTTGTTTGTGCCATTTGGCAAACAGCTATATTGTGAATGATGTATACTATATGGATCTGTTCGTTTAACCGATATTTGTTCAGTTCTCCTCTGAAATCCTATACCGGGTTTGTTAGTTTGAAAAGCACGTGAGGGAGCAACAGTCCTGAATCTGTTAGGATTAGGTACTGTGGCCTTAGTTCTCACATGTTCTCCTGTTTTCTTATAGGTCTTCTCAACAGGCTTCCTATCAGACTTTGTCTGATGGGTAGTCTGATGCATGGGTATATCAGGAGCCAGTGGTTGGACAGACTTAACAAAAACTATAGGTGAGGGCCTTCTTAGTTTTATTTTTTCAAAGGCAGGTACATGCTCACACCCTATCCCTTCTTTAGAGTCTCCTCTATGAGAAATCTGATCAAACACAACAGGCTTATTCTATTTTCTAATGGTTTTTTCTAGTTCAGATTTTTCCCTGGTGAGGGTCTCTATCTGGGACTTCTGTGATGTGATCATAGAGTTCAGTGAGTCTATTTCTAATTCTAGTACATTCTGATTCTTAAACTCATCTTCTCTGGACTCTAGATCAGATTTCAGGAGATCTCTCTCCTTCTTCGCAGCTGTACATTCTCTATCTAGCACTCTGTACATTCTAGAAAAGTTAATGAGTTTTTTAGACAGGTCTCTGATCATCTCTCTCATCTCAACATCAGACACATCAGGATTAGAGAAGTCAAATACCTCATCAACATCAAATTGTCTAGCCATTAGACATAGTTGAGCTTCCTCATCAGATTCAGAAGATTTAGTGTCACTCCAGCTCTTGTTTGCCATAATTGCCTTCAACCTTTGACCCTTAGATTGTTTGTTATTACCAGACTTTGTTCCCTTCTCCTTCTTGGGTTGGCTGTCAACAAGCTTAGATATCCTTTTTTTTTAAAAAGCAGTCTGTTGCAAAGTGACCAGTTTTTTCACAATTGTAGCAGACATCTCTGTTGTCTCTTTTCTTGGCTATCTGTCTGGCATAACTGTGAATTCCTCTTTTGACAAAGGAATTTATCCTTGTGGTGATGAATGACACCATTTCGTCTTCGTCAAAATCCAGATCTGTCATACCATCTTCATCATCATCAGTAGATGTAACAGACACATTCTTGTCTGTCTTCCCAGTCACATCCTTTAGTGCAATAGGCTTCGTTGGTTCTTCTTGTATTCTTCTCTACTTGTGCTCTACATATGTAAGTAACTTACCGAAGAGCTCTTATAGAGACATTGCAGAGAGATCCTTTGATTCCCTTATTACAGTGGTTTTCAAATCCCAAGAATATGACAATGATCTGATGAATTTGAGATTGAAATGCTCAAGATCATAGACCTTTCCATATATCCTCAGGTGGTTGAGTAGGACATTGAAGCGCTCGAACATCTCAGTCAATTCTTCTCCTGGTTTTGTCTCGAAGGACTTATACTGCTGCACAAGAATTGTCATCTTGTTCTTCTTCACGTCTTTTGTACCCTCGTTCTTAACAACCAACGAATCCTAAATCTCCTTGGCTGTTGAACAATGTATAACGTGTTCAAAGAGGTCTTCTTCAAGGGCTTGGTAGAGATAGTTCTTTGCCTTGTTATCGATTTCCACCATCCTCTTGTCTTCGTCAAAACACAGTGGTTGATAAGGACCCATGAGAATAGTCTCATACAGTTCCTCATCAATAGCATCTAGAACTGCCCTCATGCGTACCTTCCAATTACCAAATCTCTCGATGTTACACATCGGAGGACACAAACTCGTGGACCCGTTAACCATCATAACAATCAAGTATAGAAATGATAACAAAGAAAATCAAGAACTCTAACATAAGGATAAAGATAGACAGCAATTTCAAGAAATCTAATCAAATCAAGAAATCTAATCAAGTCTAGGATCCTTCACAAGATGCTAATCTTATATGAAGAAACTGCTCTGATACCAACTGAAAGTGCTACAACGATTACAACAATATAGCCTAGAGGGGAGGGGGGCGGTGAATTGGTTTATATGATTAATTTTTGATTCTTATTCGAAATCTTGAACCAAACGCAGTGGATTAATAAAGTTGTAGTTCTAACTGACAATTCTTGATTCGATTGTTGGTGGTCGAATGAACAAAAAAATTCAATCAGCAGTAAATATAAAATGGACACCAGATACAACGTAGAAATCCCTAGTTCAGGGAGAAAAACCCACAGAACAGCACAGCAAATCCACTATCACAAAACCGATTACAAAAGGTTTCTAGGTTTACCTTTCAACCTTTGAGTTTTCCTGGATCACTTAGCAAACCATGGTACCACACCAAATCAAGATCACAACTGATTTATAAAAGGTTTTCAGGTTTATCTTTCAACCTCTGAGTCTTTTGGATCACTCAGCGAACCGTATCAAGAAAGAATGAAAGTATCTGTAAAACTCATAAAACTATGGAGAATATAGAAATCTACGAAGATGAAATCCAATCAATCGAGGATGATGATGGTTCTTGAATCTTAAAGCCTGCAGTTGAGATGAAATCGCAAAGAGAGTATGCGCGCAAATGAATGAATGAAATTATTCTTCCCAATTGAATCCTCCACCCGTCTTTTATAGATCCTGGATGCCTTGAAAAAATGAAACAGGTTGTACGGACATTCAGATCTTTAGTTTCTCATCTATCTTCACATCAGACCTTGATGAAGTCTGTTGAATTCGTCCATGGTAAAGTCGTAGTCTGATGTAGTGCCGAAATCTGTTTGCCTTTGTCTGTTCCAATCATAGAAGTTTGTTTGAACTCCTTTGGTCCAACACTGCAGTTTGTTGAATTTATTCAACCCAGAAGTTTGTTATCGCAAGTCATGGTCTTTTGATCTCTTAAGAACTTTGCTAAACATATATCATAGAACTCTGAAACACTGTAATCAGAACAGTCTTCCCAGAATACAGACATACAATAAACTTCCCAATCTTTATCTGAACTTTGTTTCCAGAGCAATGAAACTCTGATACCCTAAAGTCTTCTCAGCCAGTCTGATTTACTCGGTACTTCAATGATGTCCTTTCTCCTTCAGAACCCTGACTCTCTCAAGCACTTCCTAAGACTATCAGATGTGTAATACTAGAGATATAAAGTCTAAAAACAGATAATATGCATAGAACATAAACAAATATTTTGACACAACAAATCATAAATGGTGACAGACAAAGTAATCAAAGCACAAAGTTTAATTCACCTTTTCACTCATGTGGACCCTCGTTCGATGAGTTTTCCTCAGGCACTACTACGTGGATCTACTTCCAATATCCCTATGACTCCAAGAACGACTGCAAAACGCCTCAAGGAATCCTTTGAAGAAGTCAAGCGCCTCAAAGATTCTCCACAAACCACAATTGTGACAGGTTTATCCAAAGACAGGCCTGCATCTCCACCTTCTGATTCTGATGTTGCTATCATATAACATAGGGTCCAGCAGCTTGAGCAAGATATCTATGATATGCGCAAGTAGAACATGGATGCCTTTCATGATCTCATAGAGAAGCTACAACCCGTTTTATCTTATGATTGGACTTGCTCTAATCGTCAATTAGCTAAGAAGTTCATATATATTTAATCTATTCTACAAAATCGCAATTATGAACACAAAGCTTATGGTTTGGGCAAAAACTTGCGTGGCAAACCAATTATATGGAAACTTAATCCAAAATATGACGTTGAGTATGAGGATTTGAATCCTGGTCATCAGAATATATAGTTACATACTCAAAACAATAAGAGAGCATTTATTTGGGTTTGGATCTAGCCAATAAATCATGGGAGAGATGTAGTGTATATGAAAGGGAAAAAAAGACATTTTCATCTGGTTAAAGTGAGGAGTCCATATGTGTGCAATCCAAACGTGAGAGAAAAGATAGTTATCTGCAGTTGCACTTCTCCTCATCATAACCTTTACAATACTTCTTTTGAGTGGGTGCTTGAGGTCCTGGTTTGCTTTCTCATCTTCTTAAATACAGTCACATCCATCTCTAAAAGTTATTTTGTGATTTGGTTCAATCAACGTAAAACCATGCGAAAAACCCATAAAACGAAAGGCATTGAAAGGTCTAACTCACGCAATGACGTAAAGCTCGAGAGTGCATTATGTCTTCGTAATTGACTCCATCCGGTCGCAAGATTGTCAATTTATTCTATGCCTTGGTAGCCAGGGTAAGTTTTCGAGCTTTAAGTACTAGTATATGTTTAGCTTAGCTTTGATGATTTTGACGTAGTGATGGAGAAGCATACATAGTCAAAAATATGAGCGTGCGTCTCCATGAACTTTCTTTGGCTGGTTTGGTGTTATATACCGTCACGCTTAGGCCTGTGGTGTATTTTACTAGAATCTTGACATACATTGCATCATATCGATAGCGATCAATTTGGACTAGCTTGTTTTCTTTTTCTAAGACGTCTTACATTGGATCTATCTTGTCTTTCAGTTCCATATAAACTTATTGATATTGATTTGAGTTTGGAGGATTTATTTCCAACGTGGAGATCAGAGATTCTGATATCTTACGTGCGCTTATTATGCCACCTTCATTGCTTACCATTTTCTGTTGGGGCACCTCCAATTATTGCAGCCTTAGAAAATGAAGGGCGAAAATGGTGGCTTTAGAGACTTGCTGATAAAGTGATCTTTCAGGTATAGATAAAATGATTCGTCCAGCGAATTAATCGACTGCAGTTTTCTCCTCGTGTATAGTCCCAGAGATGGCTCGTTGGATTCCAAACCAACTAGTATTGAATAGCTCGGTTGTACACGATGTATGGCCGGCTAGATGACTAATTGGGTTTGCCTTACCCTTGAAGACCCGATATCGACCGTTGGATTTTCAGATTTTCAATCCAATGGCTCACATTTGTTTGATAATCTACGGTTATTTTTGTTTTTTAATTGGGTTTTGTATGGGTATAATTTTTTAAGCTTTTATTTTTATTTTGTTTTTTAAGATTTATTTTTTTTGGATTGATATTTTTTTAAATAGGGTTTTAAAAATTTGTCAGATACGCAAAACAGAAAAAAGATAAAAACAAAAACTAAGCACAATTGCAGAAAGCTCCCAACCGCATAGGATCCTCCAAAACAATCAGCGGTATATGCATTGAGACTTTCTTTTTCCTAATTCCCTGATAAATAATTGGTGGATTAATAGGAGAAAACTTGAACAAAGGTGTGTAATATAAACAACCAAAGATATCCCGTCAAATTCAAGGTTTGGGGAGTTCAAGATGCAAGCACAATTTATTCATATGATTCGCATTCCATCCACTATATTACAATGTTTACATATTTTTTATCATCTTCTAAAGATAATAGATTTTTTCATAATATAGAATAGAATACATAATTTAAAAAAAACTTTATATAATCTCTGAAACTTTTACGATAAATTTAAAAAAAAAAAAAACCAAAGTTTTGCTCGTCCTAACCTTTTCTCGTTACTTGTATGTGCCGTCAATAACGACATTTAGTCACTTTTTTCATAGCCACGTGAATTCCTTCGCCACCTGTCCTCATTATTGTTTTTGGTACTGTAGCCTTGATTGCCACTTAACCGTCAAAATGGCAGATATGATTGATGATATTACCAATACTTGAAGAGATCTCCTTCCTACAATTTCAAGTTATTGTGAAAATGGCCTGTGTTTCCTGTTATTGTTGAAATATTGAAAGTGACCACCAAATAATTTGGAAGAAATTGGAAGTTTGCAACTTCATTGGTGCGTAGAGTGATCCTACGCTATTTTGCTGCCAGGAAACAATAAATTGTAAATCAAATAAGGGTGATGATAAATGGGCTGCGTAATCTTAACCACACAACAAAAGTCAGTCGTCCATTTGAAAAAATGAACAGTTGGATTAAATTCAAACTCATCCCTATCCGATAAAAAAATTCCGGATATCGGTATAAATTATTCCGGATGTATAAAAAAAATACCTTCCGAGAAAAAGAATACCGGATGTATAAAAAAATGTCTTTCGAAAAAAAAACCCCCAAAAGACACGAAATTTTTTTGAATCTTGGCCGTCCATCTCACAAATGAACAGTTAAGTAATGTTGGCTGTATAATCCTTCCCAACCAACGTATACCATTTATCATCACCCATCAAATAATGAACCGAAGAGATTATGATATATAATGGGACCAGAATAGGAGTGGTTCGAGTTTGGGATTACGCTCCCCAAACCGGACCCAAAAGACAATAAAGTTTGAACATCGCATAGTTCGTAATGTTTTATAATTTTCAAAAATTTATCCATTTTATACGATTTATAGTTGATAAATATATATACCGTATATATGTGTTTGTTTTAAGAAATAACCTGATAAATATGTTAGTTATATTAATTTTAAAAAATATATGTTTTTTTTAAAAAATTTTTAATTTTTTTAATTGGATCAACCGATCGGGTTTTATCCTCTTTTTATCGAATTTGACCGATTCAATCTGGATTTGAGTGGATCCATTGTTTGTTAGATATTTTCAATGGATCAACCTGTCTTGACAATCAGATCATAGTTCAACCGAGTGAGTCAGTTCGGTTCCAATAATTATGAGATGGGGGTTGGGTTAAGGCCACCCATGGTTCTGTCAATGATGTGTTAATGTATTTGTTTTTACTGAATACAAGTATTTGATATTATATTCTAAAGTGTGTGTGTAATAACCAGTAATTTGGATACCCTTGGTTAATTATGTATTTAATTTTTTTAAAATAAACGAGTCATTAAAAATAAATTCTAAATGAAAATACGAACTCATTATAAACTTTGAAGAATTTTGGTATAATTATCTCGACGATCTGAGAAAATAATTATACCAAAAATAATTTCAAGAAATAACGAAACGTCCTTAAACACTTATAATTTCCCCCTTATCTTCTCCCCTCTCCCCCGATTTTCCCCTCCCCTTTTCTTTCTTCCTCCCTTCTTCTCCCTGCCGGACACCACCACCACCTACCTCGCCGCCGCGCTGCCCTACCCGTCGCCTGCCGCCGCCCCGATCATTCCTGCCGCCGCCACACCCCCTCCTTCCTCCCTCCCCTCTTCTTCTTCTCTCCACGCTCCTCCCCACCGCCTCTCTCCACCACAGCCAACGCCAGCCAGCCGCCACCGAGCTACCGTCGAAACAGCCGCATGCCGCCGCCGACAACGTCCCTGCCTCCGCCACCCTTAGCCGCCACTGCGCCCGACTCCCCCGCGGCCAGCTCCCTTACCCTACTCCCTCTCCTCCCCATGCGCCGCCACCGATCTCGCCAACCTCGCCCAGCTAGCCGCCGTCGCTGCTCAACCGCTAGATCGCGCCATCGTTGCAGCTGCCATCTTTAGCCGTAAGCGTTGCCTTCTCAGCTGCTCCGGTCATCGCCGTAGCTGTCCAGTGCATGGGACACCCCCTCCAGCCGCCCAGCTACAATTGCCGCCACCCAGCCGCAGATCGCCGCAGCAACTGTCGGATCCCAACCGCCCGACGCCGCCTCTAACTGCCTCCAGCCACAGCCATCGCAGCTGCTTTGCTCCTCGCTCGTGTGAGATAACCCAACCCTCTTCTAATTCCCTTGGTCATTATTTGAGACTGTATATGCGATATATTTGTCGTGTGATGTATATGGATTGATGAATGTTGTGAATTGATGGAGTTTAAGATTTTGCTGAGACGATGATCCGCAAGTTGCGGTGAGTTAGGGAGATTATGGTATGGAGTGAAGTGGCCGTATGGATCGATAATTATGATCGAGTGATATTTGTACGATAAAAATGATATGAACGTAATTAGAATTAGGAGTGTATTTATTAAAATGAAACTGTCGATGAATATGATAATTCGATTAACGAATATGGGAAGGAAGGTGTTATGGTCGCATTGATAAGGACGGAGGCCCTTAGGTCATTCTTGTTTGTATGGGGGGAGAGAAATGGTACCCCGGAAAATGTTATGGTCGCATTGGTAAGGGTGGAGACCCTTAGGTTATTTTTGGTCGCATGGGAGGAGAGAAATGGTACCCCGGAGGATTCATAGTCGCATGGGGGAGAGAAATGGTACCTCGGAGGATTCTTGGTCGCATGGGGGAAAGAAATGATACCCCGGAGGATTCATGGTCGTATGGGGGAGAGAAATGGTACCCCAGAAGAGTTCATGGTCGCATGGGGGAGAGAAATAGTACCCCGGAGGATTGTTGGTCACGTGGGGGAGAAAATGGTACTCCGGAAGGGTTCATGGTTGCATGGGGGAGAATGATGGTACCCCGGATGATTCTAAGGTCGTAAATGAGTAAAGAGAGCGGAAATCAGCTAACCTTTTCTTCGGTTATGAAGTCTAATAGTAAAAATAAATATCACCGTAGTGCGTGTGTGATGAGTCAATACCAATTAAAAAGTCGGACAAGATAAGACATGATAGGGACATAGATGAAGGGCTAATAGAATAGACGGGGCTAATGAAATGACAACGAGAGGAAAAAGGGGTTTTAATATACTGTCGATTGTGACGTGTTATGGTAGGTGACAAGGCTATAATACGTGACATCCAATCTATGGCAGTACCCGGGGTTTACTGAACGCATCTTTGCTCACGGGTTTCTTGTTTTTCTTTGATTGTCTCTTGTGCAGGTTCAGGTGAGGAGGACGGAGCTTCTGAGCAGCTGCTTCGACAGGGACCCATTTGTAGTATGTGTAATATTTGGAACGTATGTTGTATTTGAGTCGTAAGACTGACTATGCATGACTGTAATAATTGTCTTTTCTTATGTTTCGTTAAGTAAACCTTACTATGAACTTCCCTTGCTATGGACCACGGTCTGTAACGACAGTGACGTCACATGCTTATAATTAATAAATCATCGTGGCGTTACAGTGTGTGGTGTAGAATATATTTGGGAACCATAATTAATCGGATCGAATCATATTCCTATAATTCCAATTTGTATTATTATTTTTTTAATATATTTATTATTTTATTTTTGAAAATTCTTATCTCATTGTCAAAGGAAGAACTACCAATAAGTTCTTGAAATCAAATTATTTATCATTATATCATATTTAAGATATTTTTTATTAATAAATTTACAATATCAAGTTATAGTGTCATTTACACCCCACACAAAATATGAAAAAATAATTTATTACTACTTCGCATTGGGATTCCAAATCAAATCAAAATATCACCCTTTCTCCGGACAACAACTAATCTTTCTAGCTAGCTAGCACGTGCAAACCCCACTCACTACTCGATGTGGTCACCAGTACGCCGATCGAAATTGAAAATATCGTTCAACAAGCGCATATGGGAAAGGTGGTGAGATAGGAATGATGTTGGTTTTCGTTCGTGTTAGTGCCACATTTAGGTACGAAATCAGAAATTTTTTGAAGTTTAGCACGCTATAAGATATTATATTAAAAAAAAGACTAAATATTATATCTAGAAAAACAGGGAAAAAAATTCATATTGACAATAAAAAAGAAAAAGTTACAATTGATGTTAAAAAAAGTTACAATTGTATGGACGGGCTTTCATATTTTGAAAACATTTAATTAATGATCGACTCGTTGACGATTATATCACTATCAACTTTCTAAATATAACTCATTAAAATATCGTTTTCAAAAAATTGAATTTTGCGAATGGAAAGTCCGTATTTGAAGATATGGTCAAAGAATTTTATCTTTGCTGTAGGAGGGATATTTAGAAATTCTATGTCGGAGTGCTGGATTAGCATGAAGATCATCGAAATTGATCTCTTTGCGAGTTTCCTTTGATGAATATACCAATTCTTTATGAATGATGTTCATTAATATAAGAAATTTATCCATATCTAAGTGAGATATGATGATGGATTTATTTTATTGGATGAAAAACTATACTTAACAAGCCCAAACCAAGCAAAACAAGATAATCTTTTATACACATCAAACGTAGGTGTTTCAAACCATATTAGTACTAGACACTCTCTTTCAGAAATCAAGTGTAAGCGATTGCTTACGCTTGATCGCATTTAGCTCCGTCCCTAGCGACAATGATATTGAAGATGATGGAGAAATAACAATATGAACGACAAAATTTTATGGTTAAGAAGATGATTAAGGGGAAGATCGAAGAGAAGGAGGCCGAAGGTGATGATGAGAGGGGAAAGAGAGTAGGAGGCGATGTTAATTAGAGTTTTTCATTGTAATTTGAGATATTGTGTTTTCATTTATGAGAAACAATTATTGAATATTTCAATCGCAAGGGTTTGGTGAACGCAATAGAAATTTTTTCAGAATTTCTTTTAAAATGAACTAAATGACAATTAATAAAAGATAATTATGGGGTTGAATTAAATTCAGGTAACCCGGCTATACCTGGCTTCATCAGATGAAAAACGACGTCATTTTAGCCTTTTATTTCCTCAAATTTCAATTTTGAATTTCGACTTTCTCTCATTAACCACGCTTGATTTAAAAAAATAAAACAAAAAATAAAAAACATATGAAAATCTGTAGATAGCCCCAAAATTTGAAAATCGGTAAACTCTTCAAACCCCACAATTCGAACCAAATCCACTTGATCAATTTGTAGAAGATTCATGAGTTTAATTGTCAATTCGATTATTTTACATGACTAATCCTAAAAGATAAATATTTCAACATATAACAAGATGAAGAGGATTGCTAAAGTTTTTATCCCGATCAATCTATCGATCCCCACCACCTTTGATCAAGATTCAAGGTCCGTTAATTAAACCTTATCCTTTTGTCATCGAAACGGTGTATCCCTCTCACTGCCACTTTTTTTTTTAATTTTTATCCGTTCTCTTTTTTCTCTTTGGGTGTGTTTGTTTTGGGGACTAAATGACAGGGATAAGACTAAAAGTCCTATTTAGTTACTTACCCTATTTTTGGTTTGGTATTTTGAGATTTTTGGAGGGAGGATAAATAGTTCCTCCTAACTAACTTAATACCCCATACGAGGGACTAATTAGAGGGGGAAGGGTAGCCACTATTTATCCCACACCAACACAAATACAGATGAGGAATAATCCTACA
Organism: Drosera spatulata; assembly: GCA_035668315.1. Taxonomy (NCBI): domain Eukaryota; kingdom Viridiplantae; phylum Streptophyta; class Magnoliopsida; order Caryophyllales; family Droseraceae; genus Drosera; species Drosera spatulata. The sequence goes on from JAOVYX010018813.1 coordinate 13,602, forward strand.
GGAACAAGTAATCCTGGGACCAATAGTCCAACTCTCTCTTGCGAACCTTACTATCAAATTAACAAAAGTTAGTTGAACATTATAGTTGTTTTTTTATCTTACAACAGTATTGTGAAACCTTACTACAATAACGCTGGTTCCTTTTAGTTTGTTGTTGGTCGAAGTTGATTAGCAGTATAGTTAAAGATAATGAAAGTAGTAAGTTAAAACCACGAAGGTTTTTATATTGATTAGAGTATATAGTTAAAATACGGCTATATCCCTTACTCTAGTCTTCTCTTGATTATCAGTATGATAAATCAAGGGGATAACACTATATGTGATTGTTTTAGGCTTAGAATCAAACTGTCACTTTACAACCTGTAAATGACGATACAAACCGATTTCAAGATCTTTCCTTCCCCTCAACAGGACTCGAAACAACCTCTTGAAATAATTTGTCTAACACTAGTGTCATTCAACTTTACTTTCAAAAGCTGGCTCAGATCTACAACTGTCAACTTCTTTCTCAGCTCACTTAAAAACTTACTGCACTCTTGTTTTCTGTCAGAACAAAGGAGATTAAACAACCCAAAAAACTAGGGCATTACCACTGTATATAGACAACCCAAAATTTTTTATCGTTGTTAAAGTTGTCCTTTCTTCAAACGTCATTTTCATGCCATCCTCAAACCATATTCACTTTCATTACCTTTGGTGTTGATGCAGATAAGTACACTGACACAATACAAATGGCAACAATGAAGTTTGACTTCTTCTAAACCATTTTGTAGAACTCAACATGGTTGTAGTAACCTCACAGAAGCAATTCAGGATCCACATTTCCTTCATCTAGACCAATCTGTTGAACTCAGCCTTACTATCTTTTAGTCTTGTTGCAGTAAGCATCTTCAAGAAGAAGCAATCCAGGATCAACCATTCCATCCTCCAAAAGCCCAAATGCCCAATTTTTACTATCTTTTTACTCATGATCTTAATGCTGTCAGTTTTGCTACATTCTTTTGAACCAGTCTTACTACGTTTCTCTCTAAATCAGCCTTGTTGTATTCCTTTATGATCCAGTCTTACTTTACACCCATTGCATACTCACTTTCTAAGCAGATTAGTCTCAACCTTGGTACATACTAGGACATTCTAAGACTAGAGATTTTCTATCACTATATTTCTATACATCATGTTTTTGACTCAACAGTCTTTCCCTAAATTGATGATAGCAAACTCTATTAAATAGCAAGAAGATAAACTCATAATCTTTTATTCACATCAAATCAAAAAAATTAACATACAAAATTTTTGAGACATACAAATAGGCTCACACGCTATACTATTTCTGTCTCCATGGAGCAATAGGGTCATCATTGTCTTTTCTCCTCTTTGAAGACATAGGCCTGGGAGGCGCAATAGTCCTCGATGATGTAGTCTACGCTGTAGTTAGCCGTGATCCTCTCAATGGGCTTAGTTGTGTCCCTTTGCTGATTGTGTGCTCTAGTTGTCGATTGAAGGACTCAAGGTTGTTTTTAATGCTCTGCATAGTCTTCTTAAAGGGATCTTCCTCCAGATAAGTGTCAACAACACTTTTGTTCAGTAATGTCGATGATTGTCTTTGTAAGTTCAAGGATGAAAAAAATGGTGTCCTCAATCTTTTCTCTTGTTGTTGTAGATTTTCCCCTTGTTTACTAGCATTAGTGAAGGGCAAGAGAGTGCTACCTATTAAGTATTGGCTCAAATCAATGAAGGAGGTCTACTTGAGTCGTGATCTGGTTCTTCTCCATCAGATACTTGTGCATGATAATATCATCACCGAAGGAGGTGGTTTTGTGGTCGACATGCTCTTTTAGGCGTTCAACTTGCTGAGTGATGATGTTTGCAAGTGAAGTCAGCTTATATTGTAGCCTCTCCATAGTCTTTTGATACATTTCTCCCGTAGACTTCTTCGGAATATTCAAGGAAAAATCTGTTACAGTAGCAGTGATGGATGCATGCTTCGTATGACGTTGGATCTTAGTGGTGGCCTTTCTGAGGTCTGTGTTGAGATACTTTACTACACGCTGAAGTTTGCTGAGTTGATCCTGAAGGGTCTTAGCAATAGAATTCATCTGGGAGTTAGCAATAGAGAAGTGTTCATCCTGTTGTCGTTGAAGCTGGAATACTTGTCTCGCCAGTAATTGTTGCAGCTTCATTGGATCATGTAAATTGAAAGCAACACCTAGGGAAACAGAGGTGTGTTATGTTGTTCGTTCTTGCGCAGTGGGGGGAACTTCTTGGAGAGAGCTTAAAGTATTCTTCAACAGGGGACATTGGTGTAGAAGGAGCTTTGGAGCTTGAGCCTTCAACATGATCTTCATTGATCTGCTTAGTGTGTGCAGATGAGCAAAGGAGTAGTGGTGGAAAGAGAATCACTAGGAGGTGCTCTTCTGCTGTAATGGAAGGACAGGGAGTAAGAGAAACATCCTCTATAATTGGCATATTCATTACCGTGTACTCCATTTATGCAATGGCCTCATGCACTCCTACAGGAAGGTTAAACATTCCTTTGGCTTGCTCATCTTCTTGTGTAGTAGTACGAGACACTACAGTAGAAACCTCAAACGTTCACATGAAATGCTCAATCTCTTGTGTAGTTGCCTCAGATATTACTACGGGAAACTCAAACGTTCCTATGACGTGCTCATCCTCTTGTGCGGTAGCCTTAGTGACTATTGTCGGAACTTCAGACGTTCCTGTGGCATGTTCATCTTTTTGTGTGAAAGCCTCAGACTCTTCAGCAGGAGCCTATGGCACTTCTTCAGTATCTCCTTGATGAGGCTCAATAGCCTCAGACTCAGCTCCAAGAGTCTCAGACACTCCGTATAGTTGCTTTTCCTCTTGTGTAGAAGTCTTACACACTTTTGTCACTGGTGGTGCTTGGATTTCTGAGGAGCACAGGAGACTAAGGCTCTTGTTGTGATGATGGAAGTGATTTTGTGGTGGTGTTTTGGGTAAAAGATGAAGATGAGGTGGCAAAGATAGGTTTTCACGGTGGTGTGAGTTGAGTAACACTGCAGTTGGGGGATTCTGCATTTAAGATGTCATAAAATTACCTTTAAACAGTGGTGATGGAATCTGTTGAAGGAATATTACGATGCAGAAGGATTTGCAAGTCTGAATGCGTACCAAGTGCTACCTCAACAATAAGATCCATGCCTGTCTTGTCCTCCTCACTTGGTTGGATTTCCTCCCTCTGGGTTGCTGCAGGTATTGTAGTGATGTCCTCTGTAGCAGACTGTAACGTCCTCGGATTTCCGGACCGGATGACACGTGGGCGCTATGCCATCACGGTCCCAGTCCGTGACAAGGCCAAACAAATCGAATGGGTTTAGGGGTATAGAAGTCAAGGAAGCTATAAACTGTAGCCATAGTCATAGCTTACAATTTCGAATACCTGTTTTAGTTACAGCATTGGAGTAGAAGCAACGTAGATCAATTATTACATTTAATAAAATAGATATCTGATCTGCTATAATATCCAAAAGTGTGTTATATCATCTATATGCACGTAAGCTCACTCTAAGAGCCTTCAAGTGCTTTTGGGGGCATACCTGCAATTGAAAGACATAACCGTAAGCTAATGAAGCTCAACAACCTCAGGTGTATGAATCCCAATTACAGGGAACTTCCGCTAACCGTAATCTTATGTATGAGTAGTTCATTAGTAGGGATGTGTTGATTAGTTTTGATCACCTTAGATCATGAGATGTTGAGTATGAGACAGAAACCAGAGGTGTTTGATGATGAAAATGTTGCATGGAACCTGTTAGAAATACTGTATAATATATGTTTATTAGATTGAGCACCTAATATACATAGGTTAAAGCTATAAATCGCACTAAGTGGTTTTGTTTAGTAGCTAATTGATATAATATGATTTATGCTAATTGTCATATACAATCAATAGTTTCATATGCATGTAACATGATTAGTTTAAGCTAATTCCTATGATTGTTATGAATGTTAGTTTCAAGTTATGATTCAACTCTTATGTTTAAATCATGTTTGAGCTAATTGAAATGATTTAGATCTCTTGAGTTAGTTTAACTATCCGAGGTAATTGGAAGTTAGAAGGTAAGGAACGTAGTGAGTTAAGCCAAAATTCATTACAACCTTTCCACATTAATCATTACATCTAAAATCCAGAAACATCAATGATTGATCTAAGTGACTCAAAATGATTCAACCATCGTCCCTATATTTCTCCTAACCTAAGTAATCCACCTTACTCTTTATCTTTATTTTATCTTCTTTTGATTAATTAGTTTAATTTTAGTTTATTGTTTTCAAACAGTTAAAAATCAGCCCCTAATTTTATATTCAATTTTATCCCATTCCTTAGGATAGTAACTATTTTAAGTTTATTTAGTTGGACATTCGTCATTCCCTGTGAGATTGACCCGTGCTTCCTTATCTACATTAGTAACTTTAGCGGGATAAAAACAAATTTGCACGTTTTACGACGAACGTGGAAGCAGTCATATTTACAATGTTGACCGACTTCGCATTAAATATTTGGTGTCGTTCCCGGGGAATCGATAACGAGTGTCAAGTCAGTCAAACTTAACTTAATAGTTTTCTATTCTAGTTTTTTTTTAAAATTATTTTAACAGCTTAATTGTTTTTAAAATAAACAAAAAAATCATCATCATTTTCTTGAATTCAAAAGAAGTTTTTTTGAATTTTTATGAACTTAAGAAGTGGTAAGGTAACGGGATCTGAAGTTAGGAAATTAGTCTCTAATTTCGAATCTCCTTAGATAAGAAGCTCTACTCTGTTTTCAGGTTCTACACATTCAACTTCTTCTTCACCTGCTCAAACAGAAAGGAGTTTCACTTGTATTATTTTTGAAAATTTTGAAATGGCAGAAAACAATCAACACAATGCAAATCATGCTGCGCAAAATCTAAATCGATCTCTTCAGAAGTTGTCTACTCCCACAATAGAGGAAGAGCCTCTTTGCATAAATTTGTCAAATCTAAATGTGCCATTCAAATTAAATTGAAGTCTTCTGAACAAACTCCCTATATTTAATGGTCTAACTGGTGAAGATCCGCATAGACATTTGAAGGAGTTGCATGTAATCTGCAAGTCGACCAAACCTGAAGGTATAACGGTTGACGTGATGTACTTTCTTTCACCTTACAAGGTTATGCAAAAGACTGGTTGTAAGAACAACCGTCTTTATCAATCAATACCTAGGCAGAAATGCAGAATGCTTTTCTTGATAAATATTTCCCATCAAGCCGAACAATGAATCTACGGAAAGAAATTTCCGGGATTAGGCAAAAGGTGGGGAAAACCTTCATGAATATTGGAAGTGTTTTAAACGCTCATGTGCAAGCTGTCCACACTATTCGATAGCAGAAAATCTCCTAATTCGACATTTCTATGAAGGGTTGCTACCTGAAGAACATCACCGAATAAACGATTCAAGTGGTGGCGCCCCAACGATCAAAACTCCTGCTGCAGCAAGGAGACTGATAGAAATATCTGCTCAAAGTTCTCAAGATTTCAGCCCAAGGGCTGATGCTGATAGAGAGGCAACCGAAAGCTCGACAACTGATAAAAAGATTGCTGCACTCACTGATTTGGTTGCTAAATTAGTAACTAACACTACTCAATCACAGCTTCAACAAGTGAAGTCGTGTGAATTTTGTCAGATTATAACCCATAAAACGGATGCTTGTCCTTCCTTACAAGAAGATGTAAACGCTATTAATTTTTAAGGATAAAGGGCAGCACCGTGGAATAATATGCCTGATCTACCTTGGAGGAACCAGCCAAACTTTCGATAGGGAACACAAATAATGCCCAGAATGTTCCTCAACAACAAAAATTCCCTCCAGGATTTGGTCAGGGACAGCAGCAGCAACAACAAC
>JAOVYX010018814.1:0-19509 GCA_035668315.1 Drosera spatulata
GCTTTTTCCTCTTTATCAGCGGGTTTCGTCTTGGTTACGATCGGCTCGTACAAATCCTTATAATAAAGGATATCCTCCATTCTGGGCTTCCACATCGAATAGTTCGATGAGGTCAGTCGGATCATGCCACCATGCTGACCTCGTCTTCCATTTTAATTTGCGCAATAGTTGGATCCGCCTCCAGTTAAATTAACCTGGCTCTAATACCAGTCTGTTGGGAAAAATCAGTGTGAGGTGCAGCGAAAATTGCCCAGCACTTTTTCCTCGTCGCGCAATAAAAATGGGATAAATAAATAACCCAAAAATAAATAGAGTCGACACCAAAATTTTACGTGAAAAACCCCTTAAAAAAGGGTGAAAAACCACGGAATCGTTACGGTACCAAAATATCCACTAAAGAGTGATTACAAATATCGTCCCTAAACTGTACTAGGGGATTTCAATCAGTAGGATAACTCTCACTAATTTTTCTTCTCTAACAGGATAAAATTATACCCGTACAGGATACCTCTCAATATCCCAAAATGAATATTTTTTCTAACTCTTCTGATGTAGTTTTTGTGTTTGGTGTGTTATATAAATTTTGCTGCCATTTGCTCCTATTTATAGGAATTGATGGAGCGATTTTTCTTCGTCGTTTTGATTTGCCGCCTCTTGTTATTTACTCACGCATGATGTTCTGCTCCAATGACGGCGCAGAATGCGAATTGTCTTTTTCGAATTCTCCTACTTTTTTTCGAGTATAATGCTTCAAATTGTCTTCCTCTTCTTTTTGCTTTTAGTGCGTCATTACTCCACCTTTTACTTGTATTTGGTTACTTGTGAGATTGATTGTGTGTGGGTCCCACGGGAAGGGAATCCCACTAGCACAATGTATTCGAAGTGTTTTAAAATGGAAATGAAAAGTTACTTAGAATTTCTATGATGAACGATGGATAACACGAATCAAACCGAGTTCGTGTTGGTTGAGACATGCAATGCAATTGCATGCAACGATGGGTTCTAAATATCATTTCGATTATAGACACAACCCATAATCATGCATAAAATGGACGAGTTCTGATGGAAAGCGGATACCGTGTTATACCTACAATGGGGGGTGTCGTATGCAATTGGGACTGTTGGATCTTTCATTCAACGGTTTCGATTGATTTTATTTTTTTTAATGTTTGCATATATATATTTCAAGGGTTTTTTTTAAGGTCTTTATTCAGATTTTTTCTATATTTTATTTTTTTAGGGTTTAATTTTTCATAATAAGGTTTAAATTTTTTTCCAGATTTTTTAATGTTTTTTTAATGGAAAAGGAAAAGGGTGTTGTATAGCACCGTTGTTGTAAAATTGGTACAGCATGGGACCCGCTTCCGGTACTAAGGATCATTAATGTGTGATTATTAGGTAGGAAAAAGGAAATTGTTAATAATATATAAATTATATGTTGTTATAAATTATAACATGTTTAATGAAGAAAATAAAATTTTAAATCATTTTTTTAATTTTTTATTTTTTATTAATCTCTAATAATATATGATGATAACATTTTATTTTTTTTATCCTATTAGATATTGTTCTTTCATATCCCTATTCTATTGTACCAAATGATCCCCGTTGCCTGTGGTCCTATGGACCATAGTCCATGCACACTGCCTTAAACTAAGCTCGTTTTGACTCACTAACACTTAATGGTCCAAATTCATATTCTCCTCAATGTACGCGGTATTATCCGGTCGACCATACTCTAAAGATGACACTGGATCTTTCAAGCTGAGTGTCTAAAATATACAGATTTGCGGTTGATCGCCATTCGCAATCCACTGATTCAAACACATAGTTGTGCATATTGACATGCTCAGCACTGAAAGACTTGTCTTGGTCTCACACGTCTGATTCTCAAGGCGTTTGTTGCTCGTGGATATTTAGGAATCTTGCATGAAGCATATGAGATGGCGTTCTATTCATCGGAAGCCACACTATAGACGAATGGTGTAATTACTTTCCTACACAATAATACATATCTAGAATCTTTATGGTTCGAGTTGGTTCAGTGATTAATCTTCTTTCTGACAACCAATAGATCAAGAATTAGACATGTTTTGACGATATCAAACAACAATCCATCTTTGTAGTATTAAATATAATACTATCTTCGTTTTATAATATAAACAATATTACGCAATAATCATATTATCCATTACGTATTTTAATGTGTTATTTTTTATAAATAATGATGTTGTATGAATTTTATTTCAATGCAGAATTATAATTTGAATCATTATCTTTATTGTTTCATGATAAATTTTAAAAAAAATATCGTTTGATCATTTCGTAAACCATTCATAACGTCACAAACTTTTTCGTTTAGATATTTATAATGGAAGGAGCAGGATATTGAATCAATAAAATAACAAACCACATGTTGGTCATTTGAAAGATTAAAAGAAAAAACTTCAATCAACCTGGGTTGGTCAGTGGTGTTCTACTCAAAGGTCTAGGATTCGAATCCTACTATCCTCAAAATCCATGTTGACCACGTCCGTTGACTTCGGTCAAAGCCAGTGTACGAGGGATTAGTCGAGATGCGCGTGAATTGTCCCGGACACCCTCGTCATAAAAAAAAAAGAAAAAACTTCGGGGTAAATTCGTAACTTGAACTCCCATCGCCAAGCAACCTCTGGAAATCCACGAACCATCTCCTCCAACTCCGGCGCGGCGACTCCACACAAACCCCAACTCGCAACACCAAAATCATCGAAAACAAAATCACACATCAAGTTTCACTCAAAACACAATCCCCTCAATTTTCACCACACCCATCACAATCAATCCCCTGAAAACCCCAAATTTCCCCCAAATCCCCAAAAAACTAACAATTACCCATTAGGATTTTAACCCTTTTCCATCGTTTAATTTTGTGTGTATCGATCCGTGGTAGAGAACAATGCCGCCGAAGCAGCAATCGAAGGCCGATGTGGCGAAGAAGCAGAAGGTGGTGGAGGACAAGACGTTCGGGTTGAAGAACAAGAACAAGAGCAAAAGCGTGCAAAAGTATGTGCAGAATCTCAAACAGTCTGTGCAGCCCAAACCTGACCCGAAGAAAACCGATACAAAGGTGTGGACTTTTTGAACTGGGATTTAGTGGATTTGATTTTGGGATTGATTTGTTTGATAGGTTTGATGTTGTTTGGTGTTGTTTGGGTATTAGTTTGATTGGTTATCGTTAGAGGTTTGAATTCGAGTGTGCATTGAATTCCGAGTAGCGATAGTGTTCATGGTGGCTGAGAATATGAAGGCCATGTTGAGAAGAGAGCTCATGATAGTTGTCTGGCTTACTCCTCCCATTGAGAATTGGTTGAGTTGGAACCATAACGGTTTCATGCAATAGTATCATAATGGTTTAATGTGGTATCGGAACCTGATAAGTCTAAGGGATAATATCGCACGTGCAAGCATGACGGTGAACCATGTATGTACTCTACACCATCCAAATCACATGATCTCACTTCAAGCCCTTACAGGCATTCGTGTGAATGTGTTGTGATCATTATGGTGTTTGATTGAGCTTGAACTTGTAGGAATGCGATTTGGGGTGGTTGATTGAGTGGTGAGGTGAGATGTGGAAGCCGAAGAGGCAAAACCAAGATGGGTATGTTCCTACTTGGGATGTGTATAGGGATGCTTGATATGTAATGGGTTGAATTTGTGTGTTTATTGTAACTTTGGATTGAACTCGTGATGAACAAAATGTGTCTAGATGCTGGTGCTATTTTGCTAGATGAGTTTTGGACGTTTGGATAGGTGAATATGCTGTGGCCATTGTGGTGTTGTTATATGGGGTGAGGTTTGATTAGTTGCATTGCATGTTGTTGTTTGAGAAAACAGATTGATTAATGTAGATCGTGCGTTTCAAATTTGGTTGCCCATCAAGTCCTGAATTGTGATGGTAGTGTCTACAGTTCGGGTTTCAGTGTTTAATTGAGTGCATACACTTGTGTAAATGCAATTTCAGGTTGTTAATTGAGTGGTGAGATGAGATTTGGAGGTCACAGAGGCTTGTCCAAGATAGCTGTTGCTAATTTGTTGAGATGACTGCATAGCAAGGTTCTTTTTATTGTTGGGTCTTTGTCCTATTCCATTAGTTGTGTTGTAGCTGCTGTTGGGAGAAAATGAAAATTTTCAGGCAGTAAACCTAGATTTATTGATCGCTGGTTTCCCATTGGCACAATGATCCTGCTAGTGGCAACTGAATTGAAAGAGACAATCCCTTTTCTGCTATAGAGCAATATACTTTTATTGTAAAAGATGTAGTTTTTTTTTTTTAGTTTTTTTTTTTGGGAGAAGGAGAGGCAGTAGGTGAGAAAGACGTGCGAGGTAAAAATATTCCAAGTTCTTCTCTATGCTTTGCCTTGAGAAAGAGATTTGTGGTTTCATCATTATTTTAACTCTTCCGATTCGTCATGCATTTTTTTTAATGCTGATTAGTAAACATTTACTTTGTTCTGCAGAAAAAGAAGGAAGAAGAGAAGGCAAGAGAGAAGGAATTGAATGATTTGTTCAAGATTGCTGTTACCCAGCCCAAAGTACCTCCTGGTATTGAACTTTTTCTTTCTCTTGTTGAAATATTATCATATCAGGATCATAGTTGGGCTGTTATTCACAGTCGTGTTATTTGACTGTTGTCAGGTGTTGATCCCAAGTCCATAGTTTGTGAATTTTTCAAAGCGGGGCAGTGTGGGAAGGGTTTTAAATGTAAATTTTCGCATGATCTTACTGTTCAAAGGAAAGGGGAGAAGATCGATATCTACAGTGACAAGCGTGATATAGGTTATGATTATGTTAAGATATCTCATTGCGTTTTCACTTGGTACAAAGCACTTTCCTCTCATTATTTGGTCATTGACATTGGTGTGTTTGCTTGATGACTTGTATTTAAAGAAACCATGGAGGAATGGGATCAGGAGACTTTGGAGAAAGCCGTGGAAGAGAAAAGTAAGGAGTATAATCAAAATAAACCGACTGATATAGTAAGTTCCATGCAAGAATTTCATGCTCTGGCCTTTTCCTTGCCTTTTCCTTATACTCGTGTTTCAAGCGGGCACTTTCCTTTTGGAGGCAGCTATGTCTTGCTACTAGTCTTGGTGGGTGAAGGGAGTTTTGATTGTTGTAGATGGTTTCGGTGGTTATTGTAAGAGATTGGAGACCCTGCTGGTGTTAAAATAAATTAGATTGAAAGGATGAGAGAAGTTGTGATCGAGTTGACTGCAAGCAACTTGCATGATAAACTCTTTCTCTGATTGACAAGGTCATGAGGAGAAATGGTTGTGGCAGCGCTGATATACTTTCTTAATAGATGATCCTTTTAATTGGAAAAATAGATTTCTGCACTGTTGAGGAGTTATCGTAATTGCAATTAATGGCATGGATTCTTAACTTCGTCGTAGCCAAATCATCATTGTCTTATGATTGTTCACCTCAGGTCTGCAAGTATTTTCTGGATGCTGTGGAGAAAAAACAGTATGGTTGGTTCTGGGTTTGTCCAAATGGTGGTAAAGATTGCCATTACCGGCACGCGCTCCCTCCAGGGTATGTTCTGAAGTCTCAGATGAAGGCTCTTCTGGAGGAAGAAAGCGAAAAGATTTCCATCGAAGAAGAGATCGAGCTGCAGGTGAGGTCATGATAGCTGCAAGTCATCAAGTTTTATTTATGTACTACTGCTTCATGGGCAAGTGACGTATAAATGATTTCTTTAGCTACTGTTTCTTAGTCAGATGATTCTGAGCTTGCTTTTTCTGACATCAGCGTTCAAAGACAAACACTACTACGCCGCTGACTACAGTACTGTTTATGCAATGGAAAAAGAAAAAGATTGAGGAGAGAGAAGCCGGGTTAGCTGCAGGGAAAGCAGAGAGGGCTAAGAATGATCGTATGAGGTACTGTTGCAACGTTTCTTCTCTGGCACTTCCTCGCATATTCTTTTGCGCTTGATTCTCATGAGATATTCTGACAATGTTTCCATACAGTGGTCGTGAGTTGTTCATGTCAGATGCAAGTTTGTTTGTGGATGATGATGAGGCCTGCGAGGAGTATGAAAGAGAAGAAGCTGAAGTTCCTGAGCCGAAGGTGGGTTACATTATGTTTCTTTGCTGCATATGGTAGGTTATGTCTATGCGCTTGGCTGTCACTGCTACCAAGCATTCTTGTATATTCATCCGATGGAGTGATGATTTGGTCGTTCATTCATCTCTCTATGTTTTTAATGATTTTCTTTTTCAAGCTCTTTATATTTATATTTTTATCTTCAAAAAAAAAAAAAATACAGACAAATGGAGGACCTGCTGAGGAGGGTTCTAGTTCATCGGTTGGAGTTGATAACCACAATGATGGTGACGACAATGTGCATGAAGATGAAGAAGACGATGATGACGAGCTCGACATTGACGAGTTAGAAGAACTGGAAGCAAGCCTGGCCAGGTCATCCATCCAAATAAACGAACCCAATCCAAGCGCCTAGATTGCCTAAGCTACAATCCTCACAAATTTTTGCCTGTTATATTCCGGGTCTCCCACTCGGCCTGTTATAGTTCAGCAAGTGAAAGCATCCTCCGAAGCACTGCTGTTGGAGTTGGCACAGCAGCACGGTTTTGCGAACTGCGGTCCCCAACATCAGAGCTGGGATGCTCGGCCTTTGTGGGTTCGTCCCTTGGAGATCATCGAAATAATTTGATAGTTTATGTAGTTTTTTCACTCAACTGTCATCGCTGCATTGCTTATGCTCAAATTTTTAATGGTTCACTCGAAGATTTGTCAAATCTGTACTGGTTCGTTTTGTTTCATGTTGTTTGAGTTGATGAGAAAGCTGGAAAGATTGCAAAAGTGAGAGCTGCTGCTTTGCTAGTTGATTCGCATGGCGTCTCAATAATTTTCACTCCATCCCATTCAAATTATAATGATTTGATTTATCACGATAATTTATACGTATATTGAATTAATAAAAAATGACAATGTTATTCTTTTCAGTGTGTGAGATAAAAGAGTGAGAAAAAAAAGAAAGAGAAATGATGGTGGGTGTGATATAAAATAGGGATATCTTGATATTTTTATGTGAAAAAAATTATTAAATATGAAAATATTACAATTTGAATGAAACATCAAGAAAAAAGTGTTACAATTTGAAAGAAACGAAGGGAGTATCAATCAACATAGCTGTCGCAAAGGGTGTCAAAACTAAACCGAAATCGATTATCGACCCGTAATCGAAATCAATAAATCGAAACAGAAAAAACCGAATATAAAACGGTTCGATTTCGGTTTAAAAAATAAAACCGTTTAACCAATCGGTTCTGTTCCGTTTAAAACCAATTAACCGACGGATCGAACCAAAAAATCGATTAAGTGAACTGATTAATCGAATTATTTAAAATCTAATAAAAGAATCATTAAGGACTAATTTTTCTAACCTTTTAAATGAATCTATGAAATTATAGTTAGATTGAATGATTTAACCAATAAAATGAACAAATTACATAAACTTTAGTTTGTCTTTTTGTTTCTCTTAATTTCTCAAACGTGCATATGATGTGTATTTTATACATGATATATGAATTTTGTTATTTTTATTATACAAAAATTGTCTCATATATTTGGAAAGTTATGCTCAAGAAAATATATAATCTAATAACACAAATCGTTGTAAATGTTCAATCAAAATCTTAGTCAAACCGATCAAAATCATATAAACCCAAAATCGATTAAAAATTGATAAACCGAAACCGATTGATAAACGATTTCGATTTTCATTCTCAAAACGATTAATTAATCGATTCGATTTTAATTTTCGTGGTTCAAAACTAAACCGATTAAAAATTGGACCGATTAATCGAAATCGAACCGATTAACACCCTTAACTACAGCTACATTACTGTTTAAGATAAATCACAGGAATTTGATTAGCTAGTATGCTCTTTCTTTCGAGAGTGGATTCCCAGTTGTTGGAAAACAACAGCACAGATGCTGAATTGTTTTTCAACCCTTTGATTTCATGTGGGAACCGATTAACATGTGTATTGTTGTTTTCCAACAGCTGAGGATCCAGTTCTCTTTTACGGTGCGAGTTGTGGCTCTGAGTGAGCTTTCTTACAAGAATGGATGGTATATTTTGTGAGTTTGAGTCATTATACGTGATTTTATCTTTATTGTAAAACTTAAAAATTGTTCTATGATATTTTGATATTTTCATGGATTATTGAATCTCAAACCACGCGATCGAGGACTATGATACTCACTATAAAGATGTAGTAATTGAAAGGCAGCCTTTCATCGAAATTTTTTCAAAAAGAGAAGAATTTCAGCATGTGTGTAAATATACTTCCTACATAGAATAGGCTATATACTTGGTTGATTTGAGTCAATAATTGAAAATGACCTTTACGAGTTAAAGTACGAAAGAAACTACTACAGTATAATTCATCTTAAGATAAATCTTATAAACATGGCCTATATTTTCCGAACAAGTACATTCATTTCGTGTGGGTGAATTTGATGATTTTCGAAATGATATTACTTTTATAAAAGCACACATCCTTTCGTGTTTTAAATATACATTCATAATTAATTCTTTAAGAAGAACAAAACTAAAATCCCTTTAATCACAACAAAACTAACCTGGAAAAACTAATGAAGGTTGTTACATATGCCAATGTCATTATTGAATATTACGGGTACTCTTATAGTGTTACGTTAATTTCGTTTTAGATATTCATCCATCAACCATTAAATTATTAAATTATAGTTGTGCTTTTTTTCCTGTTTCTATTCAGTTTCACATCAAAAAACAACGAAGAAAAAAAAGTACTACCTTCTCCCTTTTCCTTTTTTGTCTCCGTCACATCACCCCAATAACTCCATCAGATATTTCGAGTTTTTTGGATTAATATTATCATGGATGATTTTAATTGGGATTCTATGGCTACAAATTTGGAAATTAGGGAAATATTGCTGCACGAGGAGAGAGGAACGTGCACACGGTGGTCGTGTTCGGCAAATTAGAAGATGAACATTGTGTTCAAGCTCAATTTTAATGTTAGTTTTATTTTATTTTTTCTTTTGTTTTTTAATTTATCTAGAATTTTAAATTATAAGAGTTTCTATATATGTTTGTTAACAAATTTTTACGAGTAATAATATGAACCATTGTTTCCATGTTTTTTGATCATTGATATTAAAAATTCTTATATATAACCACCTCAAATCTTAAAAATTTACAAAAATAAAAATAAAAAAATATTTCAAATCATCATATTTACAAAAATACTATCCAAATCATATGAAATTTATATAATATCTATTTTCATTAGTGAATCCATTGATTTTAACAATTATTGATATTTTTTCTCTTTTCCCATTGTTTACTATTTTCATCTTTATACTCAAAATAACAATTATTATGATTTGAGTGATCGAATTAGAGAAGTTTAATAAGATGATTATGATTTAAGAAATAAAAAAGTTGACCAAAATGAAAAAAAATTATGTGAAAATAATAGATTTTCATATAAAGGAATGAAAAAGTTATGTTAATGAATAGATTAGACAAAAAAAGAATAACAAAAAAAATTGTTCAAGCTAACGGGTTTACTAAGAAGAATAGTTATTTTGAAAATATCATATTATTTGAATAATGTTTTTATAAATATCATATGATTTGAGTAATGTTTTGAAAAATTGATTTTATTTGAGTAGTGTTTTTATAAATATGAAGATTTGAGATAGTTTTTTTTTATAAATTTTTAAGATTTGATATGATTACATGTAAAAATTCCCTGATATTAACAATTCCGCCATCTCACATTAAATGATACATTTGATCTCGACCGGGATTAACAAGACAAACTTTGATATGACGTGAAGATCAAATATCGTTTTCATAGTTGTGAAAAATTAAGTTGATTCTATCCATATTATATGTGTGATTGTAAAAAACAAACAAACAAATATACGAAACACATAAAAATGGGGAAATAATATTCTTTTTGTCCTAAATCAAAAGCAATCGTTTAATTTTCATATTTGTCGATGCGAATTTTGACTCGTGTCGTATAACGATCAATTATCATTTTTCGTAAAATTTTCGTGGAATATTATGATAGTTTAAATTATAAACTTTAATCATATATATTCCCTCCATCTCGAAAAATTTGAAATAAATTGACTGGGTATACGTGTCAAAGCAAAGCTTGACACGCATAGAACGACAATCAAATATATTTTTTTAGAAATTTATCGTGAAATATGAATAGTTTTATAAATTCATACTTTAGCCTAATACATGTTGCGGGACGGTTAGACGTGGTTTGATATGAAAACGAGATTTGTATTGATGCATATAGAATAATACAAAATACTTATATATTGTAAAATATGTAAGACGGAAGAAATATATGACGTAATGTTTATGCTACCTTGTAAATATTTGTCAACAGACATACATAGAAACTCCTACAATTTAAAATTCTAGATAAGCTAAAAGATTTAAAAACAAAAAAACAAAATGAAACAACAACAAAATTAAGCTTGAACACGATATTCGTGTTCAAATATGCCAAACACGATCGTCGTGTTCTCATTCCTATGCAGTAATATTTTTCTAATTCCCAAATTTGTAGTCATAGAATCGCAAATACAATTATTTATGACAATATTAATCCAAAAAACCTAGATATTTCCCTCTCCTCCTTCAACGCCGTCAACTGACGACGTCAACCATACTGATCCTAACTCGATTCGCTCCGAATCAAAACAGATCGCATTTCGAGCCGTCGGCTCGCAGCTTTTGATCTCCTCCACGTCACCACCCCACACAACTACCCACGTGGCACTGCTACCCTACGTGGCACTCCTCATCCTACGTGGCACGCCCCATATCAACACATACAAAAAATCCACCTTTTTTCTTCACCATTTTTTTTCTTTTATGTTTTGTCGACGACAAAATAGGTCTGATTTTTTTAGTGTTTTGTGATATCTCGCCACAAAATTAGCAGCTTTTCGGGTTTCTCAGGGGCTCAGCTCTGCCGCCGGTCTTCGCCAGTCAAATCTTGAGGTCTCTGCTTTGGGATTTAGGTGATTTGAGGAATATTTGTTGATGGGCTTGATTTGAATTGGTGAATTGTTTGCTCTGTTGTTGATTTTTTTTGATAATTTGATGAGAATTTATGGTGACTGATTCGGTCTTTTTGATGGGATTTAGGGAGATTTGTGGGTTCTGATTTGTGGGGTTTTTTGTTTAATCTGTTGAGTTGAATCTGGATTCTTGTGGGTTTTGTGGAATTTTGTTTGATTTTGTTGTTTTTCTTATATTTGATTAGGGTTTCAATGATTGTTGTGTTGGAATTTTCAGGTTCTGGGATGATTTTGATTGCGCCTAGCGTGTTTTCGGTTTAGGTGATTTTGGGTATTTTGGTGATTTGGTAAAGTGAGGAATTTGAGCTTGGTTGTGGGATGAGATGTTGAGGATTGGGGGTGATATGTTTGTTGTATCAAGAGACTGTGTTACTTGATGAAAAGGGAGATATATGTGTGATTTGATATGTGTAGCTAAAAGGGTGTCAAAGGGTGGTTTTATTTCGAGTATAGTTGATGGATTTAAGATAGTATCTGAGGATTTAATGGGCTCCTGGTAGGCGGATAAGTGATGAGGGTGATGAACCAGGGGCTGTTGGGAGCGAATCGGCGAACTGTGAGTGAGAGGAGGGTTGAGAATGGAGTGGTGGACAGAGGGCAGAGGTTATTTGATGATGGAGTTTCGAGTGGTAATTTGAGTAGGCGTAATGTAAGAGGTACTAGCGAAGGTGGTTTCCCAGCTGCAGCTTCTGGTCCAGTGATGCCTTTGCAGTCATCTCAAGGTACTTCAGTATGCTGGGAGAGATTTTTGCACGTGAGGTCCTTGAGGGTTCTGTTGGTGGAAAATGATGACTCCACACGTCATGTTGTTGCTGCGCTGCTCAGAAATTGCTGCTATGAAGGTTAGTATCTCAAGATCGTTGTTATCTTTAGGTTATGTGTAAAGAAAAAATTCGGAACTGATGAGATATGCATTTGTTCGAACTTTGAAGTAGTTTTAATTTGTTTGATCTACAACGTCCAAAATAAGCAGTTCTCATTGCTCTTGTTTAATGACGATCATGACCTTAATAATTTGAGACAAAGATAAATAGTTGATCCATGTGAGTGTTTACCATTCCTGCTTCAGCGAGGTAGATTGTAGCCTGATCGTTATGTCAGCGGTTTATGTTTCTTCATATGGTTGTTCTTTTGACTTTTGTATCTAACCCCGTGTCAAATTCATGATTGTCTAATTCATCTTTGGAAACATGAAGTATTTCCTTTGTAGTGTTATGATCCTAGTTTATTGTCAATTTCAGTTATTGAAGCGTCGAATGGGATACATGCATGGAAGATACTAGAAGATGCAACCATTCACATTGATCTTGTTCTAACTGAGGTGATCATGCCTTTCCTATCGGGCATTGCTCTGCTATCCAAAATTAACAAGATGCGGCAGAACATACCTGTAATCAGTAAGACTTCACTACCTCTCCAATGTCTCTCCAAAATTTATGGATAGTCTAAAGAGTTGGTGACCTTTTTATTTTTCCTTAACGTATTTTCGACTATAGTATGAGAAGCTCCCGCTGCAGCCGTGACTACTTCTGCTAATGTTGTTTCTGTGCAGTGATGTCTTCTCATGATTCAATGAGTTTGGTCTTTAAGTGTTTGTCAAAAGGCGCGGTTGATTTTTTAGTGAAGCCTATACGGAAGAATGAGCTAAAAATCCTATGGCAACATGTTTGGAGAAGGTGCCAAAGTGTGAGTTTTGATGCTCGCTGTTGGATTATTTTTCTTTTATTGTTTAATGGATTTGCTTAAGCCTTCATTGTCTTAGAAGGTACCTTTTCTCATGTACACTTGCTGATTTTCATCTGAACCATCTTAATCAGAAAAATCCTTGACGGGCTGCATTTTTCCCTGTTAAAAAGAATAGTGCATAAGTCATGTCTCCATTTGAAATGCTTCTTCCGTTTCCTCAGCAAGGTAACTTTTTCCCATGTTCATCTCAGTCTAGTGGAAGTGGGAGTGAGAGTGGTACTCAGACGCAAAAGTCTATTAAATCCAAAAGTGCTGAGAGGTCGGACAGCCGCAGCGCCGATGATAGTGAGGAAGACAGTCAGAGCCCTTCTCTGAACTTTGGGAATGGAAGTGATCATGGGAGTGGCAATCAGGTAGTACCATTTTACATTTTAGTAGTTGCGACTTTGTGATGTGGGCATAATATCAACTTAAATGGTAAGCTGTTGCTTCCTTCTATTCTATAAGAAACTATGTATTTGTACCTTTCTATGTTATTTTTGGTGTTCTTCAGATGGTGTTTCTTCAATTAAAAATATGGAGTCATAATGCCGTGGGAAATGTAAATGCTTATGCACATGGTGGGATATTATGAAACTGGAGAACGAGTTAGACAACCTTACGAGGTCACAACTTCAGGATACAGTTATAGTCCTTGGGTTGGGCGAATTCTCCTATGAAGGGAACTTTGAGCGTCTTTTTTTTTTTTTTTTTTTTTTGTGTCAGAATCTTAGAAGTTACTGGTTCGCCTGAAACTATGGCAGTCTTGCAGAAACTGGTCTTCCTTGAGAAATGTATGGCATTCATGAACATGGTCTATTTGAAGCTAGACTAGGTATGCAAATATCATGACATGGTCAGAGCTGGTCAAATCATATGGTTGCTTGAATTCCTGTTAGTAGAAGTAGTTCTTATAAATGTTTGATAGGCTACAACTTTATGCATTATACCCAAGAAAGGCAGACACTTTTGGCTCTTGTGAGAAGAACACATTAGCCTCAACCATATGGATAGTAGTAAAAATCAAACCAAAGAGGTTTTTCTTGTTTTGTATAAACTTTTTCACCGTTCTGATGCTGATATTCATCTTGGGGCTTTGCAAATGTCTCTTATGTAGGGTTCTTGGACAAAACAAGCTGTTGAGGATAAAGTTTACTACTCTGGCCTGGTGTCTCCAGTCAAGGAAATATCTGAGTCTCCCGATAGCACGTGTGCTCAAGTCATACACCCTAATGCCGCCCCTTCAGGGGAGAAACTGGCTGCTGCAGACAGAACGAAGGAGCCCTGTGAGCAGAAGGGATCGCTTGGTATGTATATGGCCATCTGCATTCCAATTTTCCTTTTCGGTTCCTACTTCTCATTATTTTATTCAGCATTCATTTTTCGTACCTTTTGCTTCTTTTTCTTTCTTTTTTTTTCCCCTTTTGGATGAATTTACCGACTTGTGTTGTCTGTGGCACTAAAATTTTCTTTTCGGTGGTTAGTAAATGTTGAAATGGAAAAGGCTTTGGACATAAGTACACCAAGGAGTTTTGATTTCCAACTGAATGTAGCTGGCGAGATTCCAGTAGAACCAACCAGGGTGAATCAGAAGTCTACACGAAAACTAGTTACCTTTGAGTCCATTGATCAAATAGATAATGGAACAATGACTTCTGCTGGCAAGAATCTTTGTGCTCAGATTAATGGTACAGATGGTGAAGCGCTGGGTATCATCGATGACTGCAACAGATCCAGGGTAGAAAGCAAGCAGTTTGCTTCAACAAGTACATTCCCGAAGAATTCTGAAACCAACGAAAGCAAAGATTTTCCCATCCTTGAGCAAAGCTTGAAGAGAGTGCGCAGTCACAACACGGGGAAGTCAGTGCAGGATGATAGAGATGTCTTGAGACGGTCGCACTCTTCTGCTTTTTCAAGGTACTACAGATGTCTGTGAGCGTCAAACCTCATGGCTGTTAACACAAATGTCCTCATGTCAAGTCATATACTAACTTTTGAATGCTGGTAATGTAGGTACAATTCAAACATGCAGAACAAAACTTGTGATCCAAGGAGCCTCTCTAATCTTGAAAATGGCAGAGGCGGTGAACAAATGCCTAATATTCAGTCCCATTCTGGCAGCAACTATCCTACTCAATGCTCCAATGGGCGTAGCTTTCATGTAGATATGACCTCAATGTCTAACAATGGATTCAACGACACCCAAAGTGTGAGGAATAAGTCTGAAGAAACTCCATCAGCTAAAGACATCTGTCCTCCTACCTTCCAATACATGGAGGATGACCGTCCAAGTTCTTACCAAGAGACCGTGGTAGAAAATATTGCTAGGGCGGATGCTGTCAAACCATGTATTCAGCCTAGATGCATACCCAATGAATCCCAAACTCAGCTCCATCATCACCTTCCTGTCTGCGGCTTGAAACTGCCGCTATTGCTTGATCCAAATAGTGTTTCTTCTAACATAGGTGGCGGGCTTGTCGAAGGTAGTGCTGGGTATAGTTTGTATGGAAGTGTCTCAGGAAGTAACCATGGAAGCAATGGACAGAATGGGAGCAGCACAGCGGCTAATGCTGGAGGGCTGTACAATGAGAGTAACAATGGCGTAGGAGATAAAAGTGGGAGTGGTGATGGCAGTGGCAGTGGAAGCGGAAACCAGGCTGATCAAAGCAAGCTTGCTCAAAGAGAAGCAGCAGTGAACAAGTTCAGACAGAAAAGGAAGGAGAGATGCTTTAAAACAAAGGTAATTAGCTCCTTGTTCAAGCTTAATTCTCTCATAGCAGGTTTTTTTTGCCAATAATTATACACTTTGCGTTGCATTCTTGATATAGAAATAACCAGATGGTGCTTAGTTTGCTGATTTATTGAATCCTCTGATTGGTTTAGGGAACTAAAGCTGTTCGTTCTTTCGGGTCGTTTCTGTTTGATCTGTTTATTGGTTTTGAAAGTACATCGCTTCCTAAATCCCTTAAGTTGGGCCATTAGGGATGAGGACTTCTATCGATATTCTCCAATGTGGGAGAATTTAAGGAGCAGAGCCTTGTGGTACTTGTCAGGTTTAGGTATTTAAAAGTGAGAACACCTTTCTTTCGGTTGCTGAAGTGCTACCTAATGTTTGGGATGTTTAGGCCGGTCCATGTAGTTGGGGACTCAACTCAAACAAGCATCCTGTGCCCTGTGAGATATTTAGACAGGCCGTGACCCGGGACCTTAATCATGACTGCATCTTTGTAGGATGAAGGCTACGGCTCCTCGCGTTGTTTAGGAATTGATGTTTAGTATTCCTCGTTGTTTAGGAATTGATGTTTAGTTTTCCACGAGGAATTGAACCTATAGCCTATAGGGTAGCGTACGTTTTAGTTTTCACGGCGGTCACTGTAATGATGTATTTCATCGTTTCAGCAAATCATATATTTATCACTGGATTACAAAGTAGCTGTGAAAAAATGCAAATAAAGATTACAAAGAAAGAAATCAACAAGTTCAACTTGTAACTCTGACCCATCTTTGTGCTATCCAGGTTAGATACCAAAGCCGGAGGAAGCTAGCAGAACAGCGTCCTCGCGTACGGGGGCAGTTTGTGAAGCATCCCCCGAAAGATGGCTGCACGAGCGAGGACACTAGCAGCTGATCCATCCATTACCGTGATCGTTCATCCTATGTAAGTTAGAAACCAGGATCAACTGTAACGTTTCGTATGTGTGTATCTGTTGTTTATATTAGAGGTCGCATAGAGTATCCTCGACGGAGGATTTGGCACGATGCACGCTTTCTTAAGCCATCCCATGATACCCACCCAAAGTCGCCTTCGTGGTATCAGCTCACTGTTGTTGTAAAATGAAATGTGTAATGCTCTTTCTTTCAGGAACCAGATTTTCGGTCTTGAAACATTTGTGTTGGTTAATCGATTTCATAGACAATGGTTTTTGTTACGCAATATGTTGAGATGTGAGCTTCACATCTGAACCCAATTTATTGTATTAGGAGTGACGTACATTGGATATATCTATGTCATAACAGGTCGTATCATTAACATCAAAAATCGAGAACTAATGACCCGCAATTTGTCCATTTCGCGATGATGCTTATCAATCCTTAAATCTTTGGCTCGAGCAATCAACATTCGGATCAAGTTAACAGAGTTGTCCTATCTTATCAAACATTCGAACAAGATGTGCATGTACCCACAAGATATCTTATTCTCCATCACGATTAATGATCTCTTTGTGGGGAGTCTCATGTATCCATCTATCCATCTATCCTCACATTAACTGTGCCATGTCGCTGTTGTACGTTCATGGGTCTCTTCAAATTATCTTGAATTCTGTCGGCCCTCAAATGTATTTCCGTGGAAAGAACTTAGATTTATGAAAGTTGCCATGTTGGTACTTCTAATTTCGACCGAACACAAGTAGATGCTCTTATAAAAACATATCGTAGCAACCATATTCAGCAGGAAAAACGATAGGGTCGGTGAAGAGATGCAATTCAGCAGGTGTAAAAAATCGTATTACTCTCTCCAACCTATTTTTCTCGTAACGGTTTGATCCAACATAATTATCTATATGAATTTTGATTCGTATTGTGATATGATCAAACATCATTTTCTATAAAATTTATGGATAATTTAAGTTGATTGATTCAGTACATAATTTGTTTTATCATTAAAATATTTAAAAGGAAACTGCTCACAATAGAAGTGACGTACGTGGATGAGGACAAAGGGAGTAGCTTCTAAGAATTCAGATGCACGAGTTTTTACTTAAAGCTCTACTACTATTAATAAATGCCAAGACATACATGACGCATTAAAGTTGGAACACTATATCTAGGTCACGAGTTCGTCATATTTTATCTCTGCATTTACTATTGGAGAGGACATATTCTTATAAGAATATTATTTACTACAGTATTTTAATTTATGGAAATAAAGAAGTTACAGTTACTTACTGTAACCAAACAAGTTGCAACCCGCGTATAGTTTTTAAAAAATAAATCTATAAAATTTAAAAAACATCAAATTATCGTTTTTTTTTATTGTTTTAAATTTTAAAATCAAATTTATATTTCCAACTTGTTTTAAGTACAGTCATTATTTCTATGATTAATGTGCATTGGAGGGGGAAGTGGAAAACCCCAGCTACCAGTCATTGCAGAGTTGGTTTCCACAGGATGAGGGATTGGCCCTCACGTCCCTATCACGTGACCCCTCATGCCCATCTCAACAAACTTTCCCTGTATCTGATTCAAATGAATTAATGTGACATACTTTCTCCTTTTCAATTTAAATATGAAATGTGATGTTTATGTTTGGTATTTTTTGGGATAAATTTTGATGGGTGTCACGAGCAGATTGGATATAAAATAAATAGACGTAATTCAATTATCTCGTTTAGATAGAGAATTAAACTTCTTAATATATCTGTTGAATAAAATATAATATAATAACATTAAGTATAAAATAAGATTAATGATTAGCCTCATTTTAATTGTTTGTCATAACAGATGTTCTCCCAATCATGTTTTTCGAGAATTCGATGTCTTCTCTGGACATAGTAGATTAAATCATGGTTTTTTAATATTCTTTTCGTCCTATTCAAATTATAACGGTTTGATCCGTACGATAATTTATATATGTGTTAAATTAATATGAAATGATAATTTTGTTCTTATGAGTTGTGTGAGATAAAAAAATAAAAAAAAAAAGAAAAAGAAATGATGGTGAACGAATTACTGTCATATAAAATAGGGATATTTTGATTTTTTATATAAAAAAATTATTAAATATAAAAATATTATAATTTGAATGAAACGAAGGGAGTAGTACAAGACAAAAAACGGGGAAAAAATACTTCAAATACCGAGTATTTATTTATCTATCCATATTTGGCCTTCTTTGTCTTCCTAAGTAGAAATGGTCCAGTGAGTTTTGACTTATGAGTCACAAGTCACGAGTCATGACCAGAAATAGAAAGGAGAGATTCCATTTCTGAGACAGAGTGCCACGAATTCATCCCACGAATGTGAATGAAACGAGATAATTGCAAAATCATGAGCCATAGGTTTCTAAACAAGTGCCTTGAGTTGAGCTTTGCCCTAGGACGTTACTTTTCTACTAAAGACAGTAGTTTTGTGTGTGTGTGTGATCGTTTAGTGGAGAATTTGGGAGAGACTTGGAAGGATTGAGAGAGATTTGGAGTATCTCAAGATAAGATGCAGGAGATGAGACTAATATGATTCGACGATATAATGCATAGGAATCTAAGGATTTGGATTAGACGTTATAAATCTATCAAATTATGCGTAGAGTTGTTGTTGTGTTGTTTAACTGGGAACTGTATCATCAGCTACTGATTGGAAATCTTCCACCGGATAAAGAAAATATATCAAAAAAAGAAAAAAAGAATTGTTTCATAAAATTATGAATAATTTCACTTCGTTATAACAAAGATGTTTCGTCGGATAAATTTCTTTGAAAGATAATTATCAGAATTATCAAAATAATAAAACATTTTAGAGAGAGATGAGAGGGAGGAAGAGAGATTTTCTTCTCTTGAAAATGTGTACATAACACCTTACAAATGAGCTCTATTTATAGGACTCAAGATAATT
>JAOVYX010018815.1:0-19498 GCA_035668315.1 Drosera spatulata
AAAACAGTCATTGTTTTGAATGTTATGAAAATCTTGCAACGAAAACAGTAATTCTGCTTCATTCCAAAACTAGTAGTGTAGAAGGGGGTTTGAATGCTAATCGGCTTCTCACTGTACAGTAGAGCAATAGAGCCTTTTTTGCCTTATTCATTTAAGTTAGTCATACCCAATTCTCCCCTAAAATAGATAAATTTGCTCTTATCAAGAGCAATTTATTTTTCAGTAGAAATATAATCTAATTTAATATGACCTTTTTGCAAATGATCTTTGATAGTGATATCTGACATCAATGTGCTTGGTTCTTAAGTGAAAAGCAGGGTTTTTTGAAATAGCCATTACAGATGTGCTGTCACAAAAGGTTAATATTTTTGAAATATGTAAATCCGTAGTCTGCAAGTTGTGACCACATGCATAAAATTTATACAGCACAGCTTCCTTCTGCAATATACTGAGCTTCTGTAGTAGAGATCGAGACAGTCGCCTACTTCTTACTGAACCAAGATACGATCCTTGCACCCAGAAATTAGCATGTTTCACTTGTGCTCTTTCTATCAACCGTATACCCTACGAAGTCTGCATTTGAATAATCAATTAGTGTAAAATCTGATTTCCTAGGATACCATATACTCAGATTAGGGGGTTCCTTTGAGATATCTCAGAATCCTCTTGACTGTATTGTAATGGGATTCTTTGGGATCAGATTGATATCTAGCATAAACACGGACAACATAGAGAAAATCTGGTCCGCTGACACTCAGATATAGTAAAGATCCTATAATCCCTCAATACAGTGTTTGGTTGATTGATTTTTCATTTTCATCTTTATCAAGCTTTGCAGTAGAGCTCATTGGTGTTCTCATATGACTTGTATTTTCCAGTCTAAATTTCCTAACTATGTTTCTCAGATTCCACTCTCCAATTGTTGTACTTGTAGTCCTAGAAAGTATTTCGGCTCTCCCATTAGGCTCATCTGAAATTTGGACTTCATTAGTGCAGCAAACCTTTCACACAGTTTGTCATTAGTGTATCCAAATATAATGTCATCAATGTATATTGCATTAATAGAGCATGATCTTTATGTTTCTTAAGGAATAAGATGGTGTCTACTTTCCCTCTTTCAAAACCATTATCACATAGAAAGATAGAAAGAGTTTCATACCATGCCCTTGGGGCCTGTTTCACTCCATATAGGGCCTTTTCTAACTTGTAAACATGATCAGGATGTTCATAGTCTTCAAAACCTGGAGGTTGTTCAACATAGACATCCTCCTGAAGCTTTTCATTAAGGAATGCACTCTTCACATCCATTTGGTAAACTTTGAATCCTTGAAAGGAACCATAGGCAAGAAACATCCTTATAGCTTTGAGTCTTGCAACTGGAGCAAACGTTTCATCAAAGTCTATTCCTTCTTTCTGAGAGTACCCTTTGACAACTAATCTGGCTTTGTTTCTAATGATTATTGCATTTTCATCTTTCTTATTTCTGAAGACCCTTTTGCAGCCTACCAATGGATATTCCTTTGGTCTGGGAACTAGATACCATGCTTCATTTTTTTGAAACTCGTTTAACTCCTCTTGCATGGCATATATTCATTTAGAGCTTGTTTGGTGGTCTTTGGTGGTCTTTGGTTCCATTTCTGATGTGTAACATACAGACAGGCACTCCAATGCTACTGCCCTTCCGATTTGCACTGGTGCATCTTTGTCTCGCATGATCACATCCTAATTGTGTGCTTTAATCCATCTCCTCTTGTCCTGTACGTACTTCACCAAGTGTTGTTTCCTTGAGTTGCTCCGGAATTATAGACGGTTGTTGCTCTATCGTTGTTTCTTTGTCTTCTACAGTGGGTGTAAACCGTTCATCCTTTACTGCAGCATCCGAGTGTTGGTCAATAATCTGTTTATCATTTGCACAGGCACATTGTTCATCGAAGACATTAGCAATGCGAGGTGAAGTAAGGATTTCATCAAAAGACACATGTTCAGATTCTTTAACTAGTCATGTTCTCATATTGTAGACTCTAAATGCTTTGCTAGTTATGGAGTATCCTACGAATATTCCTTCATCTGACTTAGTATCAAATTTTACTAGGTTTTTTTTATCTCATTGTTATGAATATAACATTTGCATACGAATGCGTGAAAGTACTTGACACTTGGTATCATTCCATTTCGTAATTCATAAGGTGTCTTTCTGTGTATTTTGTGTATGAGACACCTATTTAGGACATAGCATCCAGTGTTTATTATGGCTTCTGCCCAATAACTCTTAGGTAAGTCTGCATCTGAGAGCATTGTCCTACCTGCCTCTATTAGTGTTCTATTTTTCCTCTCAGTCATATCATCTTGTTGTGGTGTTTTAGGTGCAGAGAAGTTATATGTTATACCATGATCATCACAGTATTTGTCCACACCAGATTCGTCAAATTTTGTTCCATGATTACTTCTAATGACAATCACATCAACTCCCTTCTCATTTTGAACTTGTCTCAGAAACCTAATCAGCAGACTGCATGTCTCACTTTTCTTATGCATGAATATTATCCAAGTATACCTTGAATAGTCATCCATAACTACAAGTATATATTTGTTACTACTTATATTTTCCACTTTCACTAGTCCAAATAGATCAATGTGAAGGAGTTCAAGAACTCTAGTGGATTCTGTGGGATTCATAGGTTTGAAGCTGGTCTTAGTCAGTTTTCCTTCTTGATCGGATTTACATAGTTCATCCTTTTGAAACTTGATTTGAGGTAGTCCTTTCACCAAGTTGCTTGAGGAAATCTTAGAGATTGTTTTGAAGTCGACATGTGGCAGCCTCTTATGCCACAACCAATTTATGCCCTCAGATTCATTTGTATATAAACAAGTGATCTGTGAAGACTGCGATATATTGAAGTCTACTGCATAGATATTTTCTTTTCGGCAGCCTACTAGTTTGACTTCTTTGGTTGTTTTGTCTCTTACTTCACATGTATCCTTTGTAAAGGAGACATCATAATCCTTATCACATAATTAACTTATGGACAGGAGATTATGTTCTAATCCCTTTACATAGACAACATTTCTAAAGATTAGGGAACCTGTACCAAGGGTTCCATAACCTTTAGTTTTAGCTGCCTTACCTCCTCCAAATATGACTAATGGACCTTCCTCTTTTCTTTATTCCTTTAGTAGACTTTTGTTCCTAGTCATATGTCCTGAGCATCCACTATTCAAGTACCAAGCTTTGTCCTGATGCTTCTGCATAAAATTCAAATCTCACACATGGTACCCATAAGCACTGGGTCCTTATTGGTTAATCTTAGGCACCCACACTTGAATGGCTTTCTTGTGTGGTGTCCTACATTTGAATGCCTTATGACACTTTTTGTCATAGCTGTAGCATATGACGTCTGATCTTGCTTTCTTGGGTCTTCTGCTCGGATTTGTTATTTCCCTATACTACATATAGCATATACAGTAGGGTCTAGGGTGTGATCTATTCTATGTAGTATTGGAAGTTCTATTCTGTACAGAGTAATTTGGAAAGAATGGAGACCTTGATGCCAAAGGCCTCCTTGCGAGTATGGTACCAGCAGAAGGGACATTGGAATCTTTCAAGGTTTGGTTTCTTTGTCACCTTAAAAGAAAATTGATGACTCTTAGTGGAAAATCTGAAACTAAAGTGCCACAGCAAATTGAGTTATGCTTGAAATCAAAGTGCCACGTTTAGTCTGTTGCGGATTCCCCTCTGCTGCAAGCCAACCCTGCTGGACTCAGTTTGCTGTATTGTGATGTGATTTGATCCTGAGACTTCGATCCTAAATCTTGAAGCATTTGTGGTCTTTTATGCTGTCCTTGTTTGTCCTAATTGTTTAACCAAAACCTTCTATAGTAGTCTGCATCCAAGTAATTCACATTGACACTCCAACTGTGGTCTGGTGCTGTAATACCCCAAGGAAATGCTTAAATGGTTTGATTGTACTACCTATACCAACAAGATGCGTCTTTCTTTTCGGTAGCCCATCACTTTAGAACTCCGCAGTTAAGCGTACTTAACGTGGAGTAATGCTGGGATGGGTGACCTTTTGGGAAGTTTTCCAAGGTGTGCGCGAGTGAGGCAAAAGCGCACTGAAAGGACTAGTGTTGGTCTTTCGGCTCAGTTGTCAGCCTAACGAGCGGTTCTTGGTGACGATCCGATAGCAAGGATTTGGCCGGGGCGTTACAAGTGCTCTACTGTATGCTTCCTTAGATTGTAATTCACTATCCTAGTTCTCAACCTAAACAATTAACTACAAATATATGCTACTCTAAAGTTTTGTTCATCAATTTCTGTACACTGGAGGGATTGCACTTCCAACCCTGTACATAATCATTGGATCATTTCTAAATAGTTCAAGTTTATTTCATAAGATACGAGTCATGAATACCTGCTTAGTTACAAGGTACAATGGTCACATTATTACAAGTTCTTACGCTACATTTTTCCAATGCTTTATTGTGCCAAAGATAGATTCATGATACATTATTCGCAAAACTACGTGAGGCAGCTTGACACGTTCGTCGTAAGATATGCAAATTATATCTTATCTATACCACATAAACATTAATAAAAATTAATAGGATATTAATAAATATAGTAGTGGCAAGCAGGGGCGAACCCAATAAGGAACAGGGATTAAAAATTAAATATTATGATCTTATAGAAAATAAGTTGCATAAATTGGGGTTTTTGGATTTTGATGAAAAAGATTAAAGTACTAAACTAAGATAAGAAAATAAAGTTGATAAAGATAGAATTTTCAAGGGTTTTATATGAGAGATATTAAATTGATATTATTTTGAATCATGTGGATTATGATTAAATCATAGATGATATTTTTCTCTCCAATTCAACATTGCACAATGTAGGTTGTTGCTAATTAAGCTAATATTATAAAGTAAAGTTGTACCCAAATGAGAATGAGCTACACTAATATCAATTATTCTAGGCAAAATAAGAATATACCTATCTCAATTGATATTGATCATGAACAATAATTCAACCCACTTTATTCAATATGCAAATGAGAGTGATTTATAAATAATTATTATGACATGGATAACTTTAATTATGCAAATGAGAATGACATAATTATAGCTTTACTACTAATGTTTTATCAAATGAGAATGGTAATTGCAATGATTAAAGTTATATAACCTAGAGTAGCTAATTCCAAGCTATACGATTTTTATCAATTAATTAAGATCAATCGATGCATAAAAAACATATAATATAAAATTGGGGAATATGAAGACCTGTATTTCTCACAATCTAAATAATTCAATACTCCACAGTCATCAAAATAGATATCTAAATTATGCACGCACCAATCTCAATCAATATACATAGACATTGAAATCTGAAACTTGACCCATAGCATTGAATAATCCATAGACAATCAAAATGAACGTCAACAACGAATTCGAATAGCTAATCGTAAACAAAGTTTGATAGAATCTCCCTGATTACAAACTAGAGATTGAAGTCGAGTCGAAACATTGATGATGCGCAACAGTCGTCACCTTTGTGAAGACGGGGGATTGATGTTGATGATCTCCTTTCTGAATGGGATCGGATATCATTCCCTGTTTGAGACAGTGATCTCTCGTTTTTCTCTGCTGGACGGTGTCTCTGAAGAATACCTCTGAAAAAAACCTCTTCCTCCTTGTTTTCTCTTCAGAAGTTATATTTATAGAGAGAAAAATCTGATCTTTTACGTGTAATATGACATGGCCGGTGTCATAATCCTTCAGATGACACGGCCCGTGTCTGCCATGAAAGTTCCAGATTGTTTTCTCGTTCCTTGATTGAGACAGCGATCTCTCTTTTTTCTCTGTTGAACGGTGTCTTTGAAGAATACCTCTGAAAAAAACTTCTTCCTCGTTTTCTCTTCAGAAGTTATGTTTATAGAGAGAAAAATATGACCTTTTATGAGTGATACGACACGACCGGTGTCATAATTCTTCAGATGACATGGCCTGTGTCTGCCATTAAAGTTTCAAGATTGTGAAGTAATACGGCCCATGTCATCTCTGTTGTCATCAACACGGGCCGTGACACCTTAGGCAGTGACTCCGGTCCTTCAACCTGTACGGGCTGTGTCACTTTGGTACTCAATGACACGGCCCTTGTGCTTACTAAATTTGTCCATCTCATCCAAACTTCATCATATCCTTGTGTGAACGCCTTTGCACATATTCCATGAAATTAAAACTTCGTCCAAATGACGTTTTCAAGAAAACATGTCGTGCATCATTAATCTACAAGAAAAACATAGAAATACGGCAGTATTCGGCTCTAAAATAAAAACTATACTAACACAAATAAAAATGATTCAAAACACAAACAAAACGCAGGTTGTTAATACTTAAAAAAAGATGTGGGTTTTCACACACATCAAATTCCCCCAAACCAAACGTTTGCTTGTCCTCAATCAAAGCTAAAAACATAAAACGAAGACTCAACTTGGAATTGAAAAACTAACAAGACTTAAAAAACTCCCATAGCTTGAGCATCAAAGTAATCAGAATGCCTAAAATCAATAACACAAAACACATGTAGAAGGAATATTCATCACAAAATCGCCCTTCATCTCTATCCTCACCATACAAACTGCCCCTCAAATCATCCCCTCTTATGCTCCTTTACACCTAGCAGATTTTCCTGAGATGTATCAAGACAAAACATTTTCAAAATTTAATTTCAAAAATTCATTTATTCCACCCGTTACGTCTTTACGGTCAGAAATACGTCTGACATGGGTCGTTTCCAAAGCCACCAAGGTCTCAAAGGAGGTTTAAATTTCCTACTGGATGTGTA
The DNA here is from genome assembly GCA_035668315.1 of Drosera spatulata. Lineage (NCBI taxonomy): Eukaryota > Viridiplantae > Streptophyta > Magnoliopsida > Caryophyllales > Droseraceae > Drosera > Drosera spatulata. The sequence goes on from JAOVYX010018815.1 coordinate 6,845, forward strand.
TCTTTTCTCTTTTCTCTCTCTCTCTCTTTTTTTTAAGCTTATCTCATTAAATACCACGATCCCCCCTTTTATCTGTAGATGGTAATTTTGATTACCGAGGTGAGGGACATGTTTTTTTTTTTGTAATGAGTAGGTCTAGAACATTCTCGAGTAACCAAAAATAGCATAAGGGTCACCAAGGAAAACGGGTGCTTTATAGACAAAAATGTTTTTTTTTCCTCTTTTCAAAAACTCACACCATGCCCCCCTATAATCGATAGATAAATGAAATGATGGAAAAAAAGAGGACCATGGAGGTTTTTAAATGTCTATCTACGGTTTAAGTCACCACTAAAGCGCTATCTACACATAAAAAGGGTTATACCATAGGAATATGATAGAATGGTGTTAACAAAGATTCATGACTTTCTTAGGAATGATATTTAAACTATATGCATTAGTGCAACAATTATTGAGGTTTAAATCATCATTTTATTTTGCTCAAGCCATGGACTTAAAAACAAAATGCAATTTTTTTTTCAAACTAACTAAGAATCATACTAATTCAAAAATTAAACAACCAAGAATAGAAATGGACTAAAACAAATGACTAAAATGAAACAGAGTTGGACTGACATAAGTACATCCCATAAGATATAATTGTAACGTCAAGCTTTAGAACAATATGATTGACAACAGATATTGCACCCCCCACCTAGACCTAGCATTGTCATCAATGATAGAAAAATAATAAAAGAGAAAGGGCATTACAAAACATCACTCTTCGGGTGGGAAAGGTGGCTGAAAATGACCTTGACTAATATGCTATTCATATATTTGCGTCTCACGCATCTGCCTGGCCAAGTCTCTCTCCTCCTGTCTATGCATCATCTCCTCGATATTCTGCACTCGATCCTCCAGACGCTGAATCCGACCAAGCATTACACCCTCAAATTGAGAGTGGTATCGCCGTGTAGTCCTCGGAGGTCTGCGCTGGCTGGGACCCTCTAGTGGAGGTACATCAGGCTCATGTGAAGAATAATCAGTCACAACAAAAGATGGATCATCAGCAGCTAATAATCCATGAACAGTCGGTGGCATATCTCCAGCATCATACTCTAGCTCTACACGATTAGCTCCAGATGAACCGGCCAGTCCCTCAGACTGGTCAACTGGATGTGGGTTGCCTTGATCGTCATAAATAATAGCGGAAGAGAACTCTAGTCCTAAGGTAGGAAAACTCCAAGAATAATCGTCGAAAGTACTACATAACGGGCTCGGCAACCTTAGATTCTTCCCCACATTTAATGGACCAGGGAAAGTGAGATGATAGGTCTTCGTCTTGGGAGCAGTCTCTTCACACATAAACTTTTCCGTGGTACACAAATATGGCAAAGTCATAAAGTTTAGGTCCTCATTGTCTACTGGCTGAAGTGCCGCTAGGTTGTAGTTTACCGCTTCAGCTATTGGGGTGATAAAAGCGCCAAAACATATCCTCCCTGCCTTTTTCTCAGACATAGTGGCATGCGTATACCAATGTCTGAGCATATGGGCTGCGATATCTACATCTATACGATATCCATTCCCTACAACCCAGAGAAACATTAGCTCATCCTTTCTCAGATTCCCAAGTGTATCATAACGTGCAAAAATGGTTTGAGCGAGGAATCTATGCAGCAAAAAGAATATCGGGTTGAGAACTGAAGATACCTTGATATTATGAAACTCTCCAATGTTTTGTCTCGTAAGATCGAAGAAGAAAGAGCCGATTTCCTGCTCATATTTCGTACAGGTGAATTGAATGCCGTTGGTCTTGAATCTGTACACCCTATTCAACCATGCTGTGTCTTTATAATATTCCACCCCGTTGAGGCGGAAGTGGAAACTAAGAACTTCGGAGTTTTTCTTCTTCCTCACTCGAATAAGCTCCAGAGAAGATAGAAACTCTAATGTCGGCACAGTGTAGGTTCACCATTGGATGTTAGCGAAATCTTTCATACCCAAATGTTCCAGAAATTCCTCAAATTCATCTTAGAGGCCGATCGTGCTTAGGCTACGGGCATGAGAGAATGTGCCTGGAATAATAGCCCTACGAACCAATAGGTTATAGCGGTCCTCTTGCTTGCATCCTCGAAAGATAATATGATGATCATTCGGCTGCCCTGACGGTGGCTCAGTGTCGAGAGCTTCCGCACGAGCGTGGAAATCCTGAGAAGCAGAGTGACTTGTTGACTTTCTTTTCGGCATCTACAATAAAAACATAAAGAACTCAGTTTCTGACAATAGCAATGAAAACAAGCAATACAACTTGCAAATCACATCATGTGGTCACACACAAAACATAATTAATTTCAGAAAAATTCGGCATGACCTATTCGCACGATCGCAATATACCCACATATACAAAATTACTCAAAAAATTCCTTGCATCATCTCCGTTCATCCTCACACAGTAATCACACATCATCCCCAATGCTCCATATCATCATTCAATGTATAATCAATAGCTAATAAGGATAATTGAAACAAAGGGAATTGAACCATATCAGAAATAACGGTCGTTGTCTCAAACCTAAATTGTAAACCATGAATTCCTCATTTCTTAACCAAATCACGCAAATCATATATGCAAATTGATCACAAGGCTTCATAGAACACAACTACATACTTCATTTACGTCAAAAATATCAATTCATGAAGATATTCACATTTGGGTCAAAAATTTTGAGACAAGAAATCTACGCATTTAGCTCATAATTGATGAAATCAACTATGAGATGATGTAGAGGAGAGAATTACCTTCCTATGAAGTATAAGAACCTGAAATTGGTGAAGCATTAAAGATTTTAGGTGTGAGGCGATTTGGGAATTCAGTTTTGTGTGTATGGGTTGAGTTTTGATTTGCTTGTTCTTTCAGTCGCGTTGTTTAAAATGCTGGAAATCGAGGAAACACGGGCCGTGTCACCTTGGCCTGTGAGATTTTATTTCCAGAAACACTGGCCGTGTCATCTTTGTTGTGGAAACACGGGTCGTGTCACTTTTGCCAGTGATTTTCCCAGTTCATACCAACACGCTCCGTGTCAGTTTCATTGACTGAACATGGGCCGTGTCACCTTTGATTCCGAAAATGCTTTAAAACTCAGTTCTGTACTTGTTTCAGACCAACTCTTTCATTAAAAAATAAAAATTGCTTGGGTTGCCTCCCGAGAAGCGCACTTGTTTAACATCGTTGGCTTGACAAGAAAGTCTCAAACTCATAAATTCTCAACTTGAACTTCATCAAACCTACTCAAATTTGCATTTTCGAAGAACTTTTTCAAACGGTGCCCATTAACTTTGAAATCTTTTCCAGTTTCGAAGCTTTTGATTTCAACAACCCCATGGTAATAAATGTTTACTACCTCAAATGGTCCATCCCATTTGGAACGTAACTTGTCTGCTAGCAATTTCATTCTTGAATTGTATAATAAAACTTTATCACCGAGTTTGAATTGTATAATAAAACTTTATCATCGACTTTGAATTGTTTGCGAGTTATCATTTGGTCGTGATAATATTTTGTCTTTTCTTTGTAAATTTTACCTTTTTCAAATGCGTCATTGCGTAACTCTTCCTACTCTTTCAATTGTAATTTTCTGTTATGGGCTGAATCTTCATAATTATAGTTATATTATTTTATCACCCGAAAAGCTTTATGCTCGAGTTCCACAGGAAGATGACAAGCTTTACAATACACCTTCCGGTATGGTGACATTTCAATTGGTGTTTTAAATACTGTACGGTACGCCCACAGAGCATCACAAAGTCGGGCACTCCAATCTTTTCGATTAAGGTTCACAACTTTTTCAAGTACAGATTTGATTTCCCGATTGGAGACCTTAACTTGCCCGCTTGTTTGCGGGTGATAAGCGCTAGAAATTTTGTAGGTAACGTGATACTTATTCAATAAAGTTTCCACCACACGATTACAAAAATGAGTTCCTCTATCGTTGATAGTGACATGTGAAATACCAAAACGATTGAAGATTTGAGTTTGCATGAACTCTACAACAACTTTAGCATCATCAGTTCTAGTTGCTCGTGCTTCCACCCACTTAGAAACATAATCGACCGCTAACAAAATATATGAGTTGCCAAATGAGGGTGGGAATGGTCCCATGAAATCAATACCTTAAACATAAAAAATTTCACAATCATAGATTGAATGTTGTGGCATTTGATCTCGTTTAAGTAATCCCCCAATTCTTTGGCACTCACGACAGGCCTTTACAAAATCATATGCATCATGTTTTAAACTCGGCCAGAAAAATCCACATTCAAGGACCTTATGGACAGTCCTCTTAGCGCCAAAATGGCCACCACTTTGATAATTATGACAAAATTTTAAAATTGATTGTTGTTCATGTTCTGGGACACATTTTCTCAAAATATCATCGGAGCCCAGTTTGAATAGATAAGGATCCTCCCGAAGGTAATATTTCGGTAAATCCTTTGTGACTAGATAGTTAACCATATCTACAAACCATGGTACTTCACCATGGAGACTCATCAAATATTCATCGGGAAAATATTCCGATAAAGGAACACCATCATCACACTGGATCCGGTTGAGATGATCAACCACCAAGTTTTTCGCTCCTTTCTTATCTTTTATTTCAGCGTGGAATTCTTGAAGCAGTAGAACCCACCTTAAGAGATGAGGTGTCGTCTCCTTTTTGCGTAGGAGATATTTAATTGCCGCGTGGTCTGTGTAAATTATAACTTTTGTTCCTAACAAATAATATCGGAATTTATCCAATGCAAAAACTATGGAATATAATTCTTTTTCTGTTGTGGTGTAATTGCATTGTGCCTTATCTAGCATACGAGAGGCATAATGAATAACATGTGGAATACGTCCAACTCGTTGCCCAAGTACAGCTCTTACTGCCATATTGCTCGCATCGTACATAAGTTTAAATGGTAAATTCCAATTTGGCGGTTGCAGAATAGGAGATGAAACTAATCTTTCTTTCAACACTTCGAGTGCTTTGAGACATTCTTCATCAATTGCAAAGATTGCATCCTTTTGTAACAATTTACACAAAGGTTGAGCAGTTTTTGAGAAGTCTTTAATGAATCTGCAGTAAAAACCCGCATGTCCCAAAAATGCACAGAGCTCTTTTACCAATCAAGGAGTTGGTAAGTCCCGTATGATCGAAACCTTTAATGGGTCAACTTCAAGTCCTTTTTTAGAGACTATGTGACCAAGCACCACTCCATGCTATACCATAAAATGGCATTTCTCGTAATTTAACACTAGGTTCGATTCGATACATTGAGCCAACACAAGCTCTAATCGGCTCAAGCACTCTTGAAACGAATTTCCATAAACCGTGAAGTTGTCCATAAAAACTTCGATAATGTTTTCTATGTACTATGAGAAAATTGACATGACGCATCGCTGGAATGTAGCTGGAGCATTACATAAGCCAAATGGCATTATGCGATAAGCAAATGTGCCAAAGGGACATGTGAATGTCGTTTTGCTTTGATCCTCAGGAGCGATCGCAATTTGATTATATCCTGAATAACCATCTCGGAAGCAAAAATATGAGTGGCCTGCGAGGCGCTCCAACATTTGGTCCATGAAGAGGAGAGAAAAATGATCCTTCTTTGTAGAAGCATTCAATTTTCTGTAGTCAATGCAAATTCTCCACCCTGTCTGAACGCGTTTGGCCATCATACCACCATTAGGGGTGGTAACAATAGTCATACCTCCCTTTTTTGGTACTACATGAATAGGACTTACCCACTCCGAATCAGTGATCGGGTAGATTATTCCTGCTTCCAACAGTTTCAAAATTTCTTTCTTCACTACTTCCAACATTGGAGGATTAAGTCTTCGTTGAGTTTCTCTTGATGGGTTAGACTTATCATCAAGAAATATCTTATACATACAGGTGAAAGGACTTATTCCCTTAATATCAGCAATGGTCCAACCTATTACAGTCTTGTATTTCTTGAGTATGTCAAGTAGTTTAGTTTCCTGTTCTTGGTCAAGTTTATTAGAAATAATCACAGGAAGTGTTTCTCCCTCTCTAAGATATGCATATTTTAAGTGCAACAAGAGTTCCTTAAGCTCAAGAACGGGTGGGGTAATGATCGACGGTTTTATACTCTCATATATCGTGGGTAATGGGAGACTATTCGGTCGATAAGTGTACTAAGAGATTTCATAGATTTCCTTTTCAATGTCATCAAAGTGTTCCTGAATTTATTCTTTTTCTTCGTTTTGAGTGTCATAACAATCTCTTTCCATAACTCCAAAAGATTGAAGAATTTCTGTATTGTGGGCTTGAAACAGATCATCATTTTCTTCTTCGAATGAATCCAATGCACAAATGGATGCGACACTATTTGAAGGATACTTCATTGCATCATAAATATTGAATTTAGTTATTTCTCCATCAAACTCCATTGTTAATGTTCCATCGTGCATATCAATTCGTGCATGTGCTGTTTTCATAAAAGGTCTTCCCAATAAGATAGGTGCCGATGTGGCAGACCCATCTTCTATACGAAGGACATAAAAATCAGTTGGAAAGATTAATTCATTAACTTTAACAAGCATATCTTCAATGATGTCTTCGGGGTGTGCAATTGACCTATCTGCCAGCTGAATCACAATATTGATAGACTTCAGAGGTCCAAGATTGAGGGCATTATAAATTGACAATGACATAACATTAATAGATGCGCCCAAATCTAGCATGCACCCGGTAATGGTAGAGTTCTCAATAGTGCAAGGGATCGTGAACATGTCTGGATCCTTTTCTTTTGATGGGAGTTTCTATTGAAGAATTACAGAAACATTTTCTCCCAATTGGATCCTCTCATCCCCTCTCAGACGCCTTTTATTGGTACAAAGCTCTTTGAAGAACTTAGCAGACCTTGGAATTTGACTTATTACGTCCAAAAGAGGTATGTTCACTTCTACTTTCTTAAAAACTTCGAGAATATCCTTCTCGGCCTCATGTTTTTTATCCTTAGCCAATCGGCTAGGATATGGTGGTTTTAAATATGACTCCTTGTTAGGAATGGAAATCTGTCTCGAAATTTCATCATTTTTTAGATTTTCGTTTCGTGAATGAGACAAAAATTCATCATGTTGCTTTAACTGACTTTGAATTGGGTTTTCCTTAAGAGGAACAATCTCAAGCTCAGGCTCAAACTCACTTCTTCTTCGTGTGTCAACCTCCACTAAATTTCTCCTACTTATCAAAGTTACTACACTCGCATTTTCATGAGGGTTCACTTGTTGAGATGGAAGTTTGTTCAACAGCTGTGTTTTTAATTGTCCTATTTCTTTGGGTAATTGACCAACTTGAGTCTCTAGGTTTTTAATGCTAGAGGTAGTCAAATTTTGAAATCGAATGGTATTATTGGCCATTGATTGGACAAGTTCCTTAATGGACGGAGCTGAAGATTCAGTTCATTGGGATGATTGATTTGTACGTTGCTGTTGTGGAAATTGATTTGCCCTTATATTATAATATCCAGATGGAGCATCTCTTTGGTATTGTGGTTGTTGTTGTTGTTGATAATTATCGTTCCTCCACCTAAAGTTATTATTTGGAGCATAAACTTGATTGTTCCCAGGTCTTGGAGGTCCTGGAAAATTTTCAACAGCATTTGCTTGTTCATTTTCAAAGAGAATAGGACACTCATTAGTGTTGTGTCCTGGAGCAAGGCATATTCCGCATGCTTTTGCATGTGGAGAAGAAGATTGATTTGATTGATTGTTTTGAGCCAACACTTTGAATAACAAGTCTTTGATTTCCCTCAGATTTGGGTCGTTATGATAAGACATTTCATCCGCATGTCCTGACATATCAGCTGATTTTGTGAACGTGAAGCTATCTTTTCAAACAGCTTACGGGCAACAGTGGGAGAAAGATGTTGATAATCTCCTCCACACGCGCCATCAACTAACTGTTTGTCATAGTATGACATCCCCTTATAGAAATGGATCAACAAATTTTTAGGAAATTGATGATTAGGACAACTGACAACCAGGCGTTTAAAACGATGCCAGTATCCATGAAATGTTTCCCTTGATTTTTGTTGCACACTACTAATTTGAGTTTGTATATCAGTAACTCGAGAGGTTGGGAAATATCCATTAAGAAATGCCCTTTCCATTTGTGTCAATGTTGTAATTGTATCAGCGGGAAGTTCAAAAAGCCAATGTTTAGCTGATTTATTAAGGGAAAAAGCAAATGCCCTTAATTGAATGACTTCATTAGTTACTCCTTCAGGTTTCATGTTCTCACAGACTAACCTAAATTCTTGCAGATGACGATGTGGGCATTCACCCGGTCTTCCATTAAAAGCATGTAATTTTTGTAAGAATCCACTATGTAGTTTAAAATTCGCACCTACAGTAGGGAATATTATACATAAAGGTGAATTGTTGTTTGCATTATATTCCGGTATTTGTCTAAGTGTAAGTTCAAGTGGAATAGCAGCATTTTGTTGATTAGCAGCAACATTTTGGTTATTAGTCATTTCTATAAATGTAGAAATTGGAACGGGCTCACCAGGAAATATTGAGCGGTCAGAAGATTGCCCTTTTCGTGGAGTGCTCTCCTCGATCTCTTGAACTCTCTTCTTGACGTTGGATCTGCTAGTTACTTTTCCAATCCTCAAGTTCATGCAATGGTAGTAAATTCAATGTTTGCTGAAAAAAAAAATAAAAAAATCACAATTCGCTAATTTTTAATAAAACCGTTCCTCGACAACGGCGCCAAAATTTGACACGTCCGTCGTAAGATATGTAAATTATATCCTATCTATACCACATAAACATTAATAAAAATTAATATGATATTAATAACTATAGTAGTGGCAAGCAGGGTCGAACCCAATAAGGAACGGGGATTAAAAATTAAATATCGTGATCTTATAGAAGATAAGTTGCATAAATTGGGGTTTTTTGGATTTTGTGAAATAGATTATAATACTAAACTAAGATAAGAAAATAAAGTTGATAAAGATAGAATTTTCAAGGGTTTTATATGAGAGATTAAATTGATATTATTTTGAATCATGTGGATTATGATTAAATCATAAATGATATTTTTCTCTCCAATTCAATATTGCATAATGTAGGTTGTAACTAATTAAGTTAACATTATAAACTAAAGTTGTAGCCAAATGAGAATGAGCTACACTAATATCAATTATTCTAGGCAAAATGAGAATATACTTATCTCAATTGATATTGATCATGAACAATAATTCAACCCACTTTATTCAATATGCAAATGAGAGTGACTTATAAATAATTATTATGACATGGATAACTTTAATTATGCAAATGAGAATGACATAATTATAGCTTTGCTACTAATGTTTTATCAAATGAGAATGGTAATTGCAATGATTAAAGTCATATAACCTAGAGTAACTAATTCCAAGCTATATGATTTTTATCAATTAATTAAGATCAATCGATGCATAAAAAGCATATAATATAAAATTGGGGAATATGAAGACCTGTATTTCTCACAATCTAAAAAATTGAATACTCCACAGTCATCAAAATAGATATCTAAATTATGCACGCACCAATCTCAATCAATATACATAGACATTGAAATCTGAAACTTGATCCATAGCATTGAATAATCCATAGACAATCAAAATGAACGTCAACAACGAATTCCAATAGCTAATCATAAACAAAGTTTTGATAGAATCTCCCTGATTACAAACTAGAGATTGAAGTCGAGTCAGAACGTTGATGATGTGCAACAGTCGTCACCTTCGTGAAGACGGGGATTGATGTCGATGATCTCCTTTCTGAATGGGATGGGATCTCGTTCCCTGATTGAGACAGCGATCTCTCTTTTTCCTCTGCTGGACGGTGTCTCTGAAGAATACCTCTGAAAAAAAACCTCTTCCTCCTTGTTTTCTCTTTAGAAGTTATATTTATATAGAGAAAAATATGATCTTTTATGAGTAATACGACACGACCGGTGTCATAATTCTTCAGATGACATGGCCCGTGTCTGCCATTAAAATTCCAAGATTGTGAAGCAATACGGCCCGTGTCATCTCTGTTGTCATCAACACGGGCCGTGTCACCTTAGGCAGTGACTCCGGTCCTTCAAGCTGTACGGGCTGTGTCACTTTGGTACTCAATGACACGGCCCTTGTGCTTACTAATTTGTCCATCTCATCCAAACTTCATCATATCCTTGTGTGAACGCCTTTACACATATTCCATGACTTTAAACCTTTGTCCAAATGACGTTATCAAGAAAACATGTCGTGTATCATCAATCTACAAGAAAAACATAGAAATACGACAGTATCCGACTCTAAAATAAAAACTATACTAACACAAATAAAAATGACTCAAAACACAAACAAAACGTTGGTTGTTAACACTTAAAAATATGTGCGTTTTCACACACATCACAGCTATATGGAAAACCTCACTCTACTAGACATTGTCATCAACCTGTTGATTATCAATAAACAGAATACATAACCCGTGATTACAAAACTCAGTAACCAAGAGTATACGAAATTCATTTTCATGCGATAAGGATGTGGGACGACCATTGCTCCCTAACTAGTTTCTTGCCCGTGACGATAACTCAAAGAATAATGCTTTCATAACCACCAAGGCTATTCAAGGAAACAACGAATGAACCCAATGGACCTAAGAAGGGGCACTAAGCTCGATCTTCTTTATGATAATTCCGAAAGATGCGAAAATGGTCACATCAGACTCAGAAAGGTACGGCATGCTCAACCTTTACAATATTGTCAAGGAAAACGACCAACAATCCGATGGATCCAAAAAAGGATGCGCAATGCTTGACCTTCACAACCCAAGGACACATATATATTATTTCTGTCGTTTTTCGTTAGTTCACATCACTAAGACAATGAAACCAACCATATGTCCTCTTGCCCTTTTTATTTATGCATTAAAGGGTCGTTTTCGTTTATTTTTCGAGAGGGTATATATGTTATACTAGTCATATTCTAACCCATTTCAACCCCAATACCCCACATCACATATTAAACATGTAGAACAATCATCCTCGATCTCGTTCCTAATGTCAAGGCTTGTTATTACATCCCAATCCTCCCATGGTATATATTTAGTACCTCTTTTAGTGCATAAATCCCGTGATTAATTATAATTCATCATATCACCACACCAAGCATATGTATATATAACGAAAGGCAGCGATGGCATTTTAGGATCATGATTAGCATTAAAATAGTGTCCTATAACCTAATGCATGCAACCTTGTATATATTTTCAAAATCCTATTTTCGTATAATTGATCGTATCACCACACCAAGCATACCTATATGTAATGAAATGTACCCATAGCATTTTGGGATCATGATTAGCATTAAAATAGTGTCCCATAATCTAATGCAAGCAACCATGCATATATTATAAAATCCTTAGTTCCCTTAATGCCTTAACACACCAACCAAGCCATCGCGTCCCCTACCTCTCATCACTTCATCTCCGTTGTGTTCGTCGAACCAAAAATCGAGACAATACCAAAACGACGCCACCTGACCACCATCAATACCCCACTAAACCCTTCCTTGTCACCATCATTAACATCTGACCATCATCCCTAAGCCACATCTTCTCCTTCGTCGATAATCGTGACACCACCACACCGAAACTGTAACCCTTCATCACAAGATGTTGCCATCACCACCACCTGCCTTCGACGAACACCAGGATGACCTTGACGCCGTCAAAGCAGCCCAGGCCAGCCACAACAACACACCAACGCCACCGTCAACCTTCCTCTCTTCCCCCTCATTCCAATAACATCACCCACAACCCCTTCGGCTACTCCGACGATGGTTTTGGTGACAGTTCCGCTGACAGAGGGACAACTGAGGTGGCAAGGAGGTGGCAAGGTAAGACGCAGGGTCTTTGTGGTCTTGGGTGTCTCGGATATCAAGGGTTGTACGTGAACAACACTTGAAATGCTTCATAGAAACTTTCAGGGGACTTTTCGGTGGAACTCCGACGTCCAGCGATGACAAAAGGTGGCAGGGCAAGGGGAATGTCTTGGGTGACATTGGATGTCAAGGGTTCCTAGGGTAAGGCAAACTAGGGTTATACACGCTTCAAAGTAACCTAACCCCTCTCGATCCGTCTCGTGCTTAATTTTTTATCAATATGATGTGTTATGGTGATTATGATGAGAATGGTACCCTCAGAAGGGTGATGGTGGTAATGGTGTCTTGTGGGTGGCTGTGGTGGTGGTGTCGTGGTCATTTTGTTTGTGTGTGGTGTATGGTGGCGAGGTCGTGGTAATGGGTGTGGCGTCTCGGTGTAGTGGTTGTGGTGAAGACGATGAAGGTTTGGTATGGTGGGCGATAGTGTGGTCGAAGAAGATGATGATGGAGATCATGGTGGTGGTGTCGCGGTGGAGGTATGGTGGCGCAATGTGTGTGTGGTTTGGTTCGATTCATAGAGACGAAGGAAGGAGAAGGGAAACAGTGAGGGAGAGAGTGAAGAGTGAGGAAGGGGCATCAATGTGTTTAACTAAAACGAGTACATAGGGAGAAAAAGACACAATGATAGCTGGAAAAAAGTTACTCGTCGAGGGGGGGGGGGGGGGGGGGGGGAAT
>JAOVYX010018816.1:0-19495 GCA_035668315.1 Drosera spatulata
CCCCCCCCTCTAGGTTGTAACTCTGAGAATTACAATTGGTATCAAAGCCTGACTTTCCAAACTTAACACTTTTTGAAAAAAAAGGTCATTTCTTTTGATACAAGCCTGTCAAGAAGTAACTAACAGTTTGTTTTGTGAAGTAAACATGGCTCCTCCAAAGCTACCCAAGTGTCCTAATATTATAGAAGTCTAATGATCGATCTTCAGAAAGGAGAAAGTGTAGAAGTCTTGTGTCCTGACATGTATGGAATGGAAAGACCATGGATCTTCAGAAAATGTTGATCATGGGTCAGTCCTCATATGATCGATCTAGCTTGGGATACAAAAGCTGGATTAATAAAGTTGAATACTCAAAAGTTGAGGAAATCCCTGCAATCAGCAAGATCCACCCGCAAAGATTTTGCAGAAGGGTGAGACCTCTAATGCAGAGACAATGTAGAAGACTAAAGCCTCAACGGCTCAACCACAAAAGTCTAATCACTCTGCCAGAAAAGAAAAGGAGAAAGTAACACAGACTTAAAATGTGCAAGGACCCACACCAGAAAGAAAAATATTCCAAAGGAACATTATCTATAGTAATCTTGTACCCCAATATGCACATAACTACTCAACATGGAATAAAAATTCCACTACTGCATGGAAGAGATTATACCATAGACACTATTGCAAATCTGTGAAATACGGTATAAGGTAACAAGCATACCAGACAGAAGTACCAAAATAACTAGACTAAAGGTCATATGCTATAATTGTGGCAAGAATGCCCACAAGGTGTTTGCATGTACGACACCACACAAGAAAGTCATTCAGGTGTAGGTGTCCAAAGCTAACAAATTAGGATCCATACATATGGGTACCATGTGTGAAATTTGATTATCTTGCAGGAGCATCACAATGAAGTTTGGTACCTGGATAGTGGATGCTCAGGACACATGACAAGGGACAAAAGCTTACTAACAAAATTCAAGAAAATAAGAACGGCTCCCTTGTGATATTTGGAGGAGGTAAGACAGGTAAGAGTAAAGGTTATGAAACCCTTGGTACAGGTTCCTTAATCTTTAGAGACTAAAGCTTACTAACATAATTTATTATCCATAAGTCAATTATGTGATAAGTATTATGAAGAGTCCTTTACACATGACACACGTGAGGTAAAGGATAAAACAACCAAAAAATTCAAACTGATAGGCTGAAGAAAAGAAAACATCCATATAGTAGACTTCAATATGTCATAGTCCGCACAGATCACTTGTTCCTATACAAATGAGTTTGAGGACATCAATTGCTTGTGGCACAAAATACTAGCTCACCTAAACTTTAAAACCAGAGCTAGACTTTTCATAGGTAACTTGGTGGGAGATTTACCTAAAATCAAGTTCAAAAAGGATAAATTGTGTAAATTATGTCAAGAAGGAAAGCAGGATAAGTCTAGTTTGAAACCTACAAACTCAACGGCAACCACTAGAGTTCTTGAACTTCTTCATATGGATCTATTTGGACCAGTGGAAGTGGAAAGCATAAGTAGGAAGAAATACACTCTTGTATAGTTGATGATTACTCAAGATACACTGGAGTAATATTTTTACACAAAAGAGTAAAACCTGTAGTCTGCTGACTAGATTCTTAAGGCAGATTTAAAATGAAAAAGGTGTTGATGTGATTGCCATAAGGAGTGATCATGACAAAGAATTTGATCAATTTGGAGTGGACAAATATTGTGATAATCATGACATCATACATAACTTTTCTACACCTATAACACTACAACAAAATGATGTGGTTAAGAGAAAAAATAGGACACTTATAGAAGCAACCAGGACAATGCTTTCAAATGCACACTTGCCAAAAAGATATTGGGCAGAAGCAGTAAAAACTGCTTGTTTTATCTAAATAGGTGCCTTATACACAAACTTCATAAGAAGATCCCTTATGAGTTGTGGAAAGGAAACACACAAGTGTCAAGTAATTTCATGCATTTGGATGCAAATGATATATTCACAATAATGAAAAACAATATTTAGGAAAATTTGATCCAAAATTAGAATAAAGAATCTTCCAACGCTACTCTACTACAAGCAAAGCCTTTAGGGTATACAATAAAAGGACAGGATTCGTGTTGATAAAATTGTTAGTTCACCTCGTGTTGTTGATGTTTTTAATGAGGAATGTGTATGTATAGATGATGAACAGATTGAAGCACAGGATCAGATGGTGCAATAAAAGAAGAACACTTTGCACTCGATAAGGAAAGCACAGATGATGCAGTAGAGAATGAATCCATTGTAGTCCCACAACAACTAGAGAAGATCTCCATTAGTGAAGCACAAGCCAAAGGAAGATGGATAAAGGCTCATACTCAGGATGCAATCATTGATGACAAAAATCTCCATTATGCTTCATCTAAAAAATGGAACCAAAGATCATAAAGCAACCTCTAGGGGATGCCAACTGGATTGATGTCATGCAAGAAGAGTTGAATGAGTTTGAAAGGAATAATGTGTGGTACTTGGTTAGATAAAACCCTATAAGGACTGAAATAGGCATCAAGGGCATGGTAATATGAAACTCTCTCAACCTTTCTTTGTAATGATGGGGTAAAGTAGATACAATCCTATTTCTTAATAAATACAAAGAACACACACTTCTAGTACAAATATATGTTGATGACATCATCTTTGATTATACTAATAACAAACTATGTGAAAGGTTTGTTGCACTAATGAAGTTATAATTTCAAATGAGCCTATTGGGAGAATTAAAATACTTCTTAGGACTTGAAGTGCAGCACATGAAGACTGGAATATTCATAAACCAAGCTAAATATTTGAGAAATACTGTGACGAAGTTTGGTTTAGAAAATACAAGCCACATGAAAACATCTATTATCTCTACTGCAAAAATAGACAAAGATGAAAATGGAAAACCCATTGATCAAACACTATACAGAGGAATCATAGGATCCTAATTGTACGTTACTGTAAATGGACCAGATATTCTCTATTTTGTATGTGTTTGTGTTAGGTATCAATTTGATCCCAAGGAATCCCACTATACTGTAGTCAAGAGGATCCTGAGATACCTCAAAGGAACTCTGATCTGGATATTTGGTATCCTAGGGAATCAGGTTTTGTATTAATGGATTATTCAGATGCAAACTTTGCCGGATGTAGGGTGGATAAGAAAAGCACAAGTGTATCATACCAATATTTTGGTGTAAGAATTATATCATGGTTCAACAAAAAGCAGACGATTATCTCTACTGTAGAAGCTAAATATGATGCAGCAGGGAGGTGCACTGCACAGATTTTGTGGATGAGATCCCAACTTTTAGATTATGGGATTGAGTTTTCAAAAGTTTCAATAATTTGTGACAACACGTCTGCAATAGCAATTTCAGAATACCCTGTTTTCAACTCAAGGACCAAATACATTGATATCGGATATTATTTTTGATGGTCACCCAAGTCAAGATTATGGTCAAGGAAGAGTTAACATAATGGAAATGGGCCTTCAAAGGTAAGGAAAATGGGCCTAGGGAAAAATTCATCCAATTAGGGTAAATGATGGTCACCCAAGTCAAGATTATGGTCAAGGAAGAGTCAACATAATGGAAATGGGCCTTCAAAGGTAAGGAAAATAGGCCTAGGGAAAAACCCACCCAATTAGGGTTCCCTTCCCTATAAATACACTATTGTCAAGGAGGTATGAGGGCATTCTCAATCTTCTCCACATTCCACTACTCTTTCTTACTCTCTCTCTCACCCAGATCGGGCACATACTGACTTGAGCGTCGGAGTGGGCGTCCAAGGAACGCACCTCGGTCTCCCGACTAACGACGTTTTCTTGGTTCTTGGTGTGCAGATCGTTCGGCGCATCCCCAGATCGGTCTCGCATCATCAGATCAGTCCGACATATGACCGAACCATCATACGGTCTGACCCAATCCAAGAGATCGGACCAGCTGTGACAAACAGTTTGGCGCGTCAGGTAGGGAGATACGATCAACACAGCACCATTCCGATAACCCAAAGCCGAACTACCAATATGCAACCAGAACCATCCAACATGCCTTCCGCTAGTCGCGCTCCGCTTTCGCCACTCCCTGGTGACAAACCCTTGAGATCGGTTCACACAGGGGACGACCTGCCGCCACCCCAAGCTGAGTACTTGGCGGAGAGCCCGACAGTTCAGTATGCTACTATAGCCATATACCAAGAGTTGCGGAGAAAAATGACCCGACAAATGCAAGACGCTCTAAGGGAGATGAGAAACCTGCTGAACGACAGGTTGCCCCCCCGCCCGGACGCGGCATCTCCACATAACGTGGAGAGGGGAGCGCCCGTCGTTCCTCCGTAAAATACGGAACGAGTACCCCCAGCTGACCCGATCAATCTTCGACACCAGATTAACCGAGCAGGAGTTGAAGGCCTCCGAGCTGAAGAAGAAGACCTTAGAAATCACATCAATGCTGGGAGGAAAGACCTAAGAATCCATCTGAACGCTCGGTCGATAAACTCCAGACCCCTTGTACTCGATCGACCGGAGGGAGCCCATGGTTCTCAGGTCGTCCCGCTCCAACCTGATGGACAACTCATTCCCTTGGAATAAAAAGTGGAGCAACTTTACAAGATGTTTGAGCGAACCGAACGAGGGTCTCGTTTCAGAAGCGAAGAAAGAGTGTTCAGAACAAACACTCCTTTCAGGGCAGAGATCAACGAGCTCCCCTTGAAAGATTCCGATTGCCGTCATATGACACCTATGACGGTACGACCGATCCAGATGAGCACGTTCAAAACTTCCAGACTTTGATGAATATCCAAGGAGCGCCCGATGCCATAATGTGCAAGGCCTTTCCAACCACTCTCCGTGGATCGGCCCGAGCATGGTTCAATACTCTTCCAACCTGATGCGTAGGTTCGTTTGCGGAATTGGCTGATCTATTCCACAGGCAATAGGTTAATTGAAAACGACAAAGGCTCATATCTAGCTATATGTACAAGATCTTTCAACAATGACCTCTCATATAGCCTTTCGAAGAGGGAACGATGGACATACTCCGACCTTCTAACGAAGTTGGGAAAACACATTAATGCCGAGACTACAAGGGAGATCTGCAATCGGAGGCTCGGACTCTGGACGGAACGAACTAGTAAGGAGGAGAATATCGATCGAACGAAGAAGGAGGAAGGAAGGCCCGGAAAGACTGATCGAGTACCGGACAAGAAATATCCAAAGAGTAAGAGATCGGGGAACAACATCGCTCGGTCGACCTCTCTCTGTGACAACAAGTATACTTCTCTTAACGCATCAAGAAGAGAGGTACTCATGGCCGTACGAGAGGAAAATCTCTTGATCAAGAACCCAGAAAAACAACGCTTTCTTGGTGTTCCAAAGGACAAGACTCGGTATTGCCAATATCACAAAGACCACGGTCATGACACGGAGGAAAGCCGCTACCTGAAAGACGCCATAGAGGAATTGATCCGGAAAGGACATCTCAAGAAATTTCAGGCAGATCGAGGGCATGAGGTCGGTCGATCGTCCCAGAAAGGGAAGAAACGACCAAGATCACCCAACGAACAGAGAGAGCCAGATCGGCTTTCACAGCGTCTGCGTATTAATGTGATCATAGAGGACATCGCCCCAGAAAAAGGTCTGAAGACCCCCCGCAGGAGCCGAGACCCTCAAGATGACTCCACTGCCAACAAAAGAAAAAAGATACGGACTGACCCTGTTGTCCAATTTGGACCCGAGGACGACTCGGGAATCCAAATCCCATGTGATGATGCCCTTATTTTTACCCTCAACATTGGGGATTACGATGTCGAAAAAATGATGTCCAATAGTGGTTCGTCTGCCGACATACTCTATCTCTCTACCATAAAGAGGATGGGAATGACCGAGAGGGATCTCTAGCCATTCCGTTCCCCTTTGATCGGGTTCACAGGAGAGACCGTATATCCGAAGGGGTATATCTCCCTATCACAGACTATGGGAGATGAAACTACCGGTCGGACTCGGACACGAATGGCTGACTTCTTGGTGATAGACCTTCCCTCTGCCTATAATAGGATTCTCGGCCGACCATCCATAGTGGACCTCCAAATGATGATCGCTCCGTGTTATGTGATGATCAGTTTCCTACCCCGAAAGGTGAAGACATGATCAAAGGCAACCAAAAGGCCTCGAAGGCAAGCTATACAGCCACCTTGAAGCAATACCTGGATCTAAAAGGAAAAGAAACCCTCCAACTGCATCTCGACCTAAGGCTGATCAAGCCTCGACCCCAACCGGTTGAAGACTTAGATGAGATTCTCTTCAACCCGGAAGATTGAGCCAAGTGTGTAAAGATCGGTTCTTAATTGACTGACCTCGTCAAATCGAACTTGATCAAGTTCCTCCGCTCCAACTCGGACATCTTTGCTTGGTCACCCTCAGACATGCCGGGCATCGATCTAGATGTGATCGTGTATCAGTTGGCAATAGACAAGAATGCTCGGCCAGTGAAAAAGAAAAGAAGGCACTTCGCGGAAGAACGGAGCCGGGCCATTGCAGAAGAGGTCGATAAGCTCCTCACGGCTGGCTTCATCCGTGAAGTAAAATATCCAGACTGATTGGCTAATGTGGTCATGGTGAAGAAAGCGAATGGCAAATGGCGGATGTGTGTCGACTTGATGTCCTACTCAGCTGCTTTGCCATGTCGTCCCGAGCACTCGTCCCCTGGACCCCAGTACGAACGAATGATCTCGCAGCAACATCCTAAGTCGAACGAGCGAAAGTAGTTGTAGTGGTCACCCTAGCGGCCGTAGTAGCAGCCTGGGCATCCGCTCTTCTCCGAGACTCCGGGTAGCTACTGAGAGACTTTAGATCCAGCTTCTATGTCGGGACATTTGGAAAAAGTACCTTACGGAATTCCTCCAACTCATCAAACCCGGACTCAATCCCTTTGTTGAACCCATCTTCCTCAGCCTCCACGATCCTCTTATCTACGGCCCCCAACTCCCTCCATAGCTGGCGACCTAGTCGATTAACATCTCGAGCTTGGCAATAGCAGCTTCCTGAGAAACCTGTATTCCCGAGAGATCTCGCTCGGCTTCGGTCCTCTTCCTCTTCTCCTCTTCCAGCTCGAACCGAAGCAGCTGACTCTACTCTTGAGATTATTGAAGGTTGCAGTTCTCAGTAATTAGATCGCCCACACGGTGTAGAAGGCCAAGTGTACCGATAACATTCTGCAAAACAAAACAAAATGGTCAATCGCATAAAGAAATATGTAAGAGAGAAAAGAAAGGAAAAGAAGGAAGTACCCTATAAGCGCTACGAATGACACAACGCTCAAAACTCTCACGTTCCGTCTCGGATTGCATAGCTCGGTCGGAAGGAAGGTAGATAGACTCAAGTATAGTACCGGCGTTGAACCCCATCGTCCAAGCTGAGGCCTCAGGATGAATCCTCCAAGTGGGAACATAAGCCTCCTCCCCAGCCGGATTGGTCGGACGTACAACTCCCCCTAAAAGGTCGTCCGATAAGCAACAAGGTTGGGCGGACCGATCTCAGATCCGATCGACCTAGGGGATCGAGA
The DNA here is from genome assembly GCA_035668315.1 of Drosera spatulata. Taxonomy (NCBI): domain Eukaryota; kingdom Viridiplantae; phylum Streptophyta; class Magnoliopsida; order Caryophyllales; family Droseraceae; genus Drosera; species Drosera spatulata. Next base: position 7,580 of record JAOVYX010018816.1, read on the forward strand.
GTTACTGACATGCAGAGACTTGGGCGGGTGGCTATCTAGAGGGTAGACATTGGCACCCCTCTTCTCTCCCCTCATGCTTGTGTCCGATGCCTTCTCCTTCCCCTTCCTCCTCTCTTAAGTCAGGCGCGGGGCGACCCCCACTGGCTCAGTAGGCTCTGAGGACGGGACAGGGTCCGGATTAGCAGCAAGTCTAGCTTTCCTCCTCCTCAGCAACTCTTTCGGAGCAACCATATCTGCAAAAAGGGGAATGTCAACACGGGTCAGCAAAACTCTGAACGAGGAACAAAAATAAAACGATACTCACTCATATCATATGTATGCAAGAACTCCTCAGCGATCAAGTCCAACACTTTGAAGGTGCACGCAGACTTAATGAAATGGTCAATGACAGATCTGGCTGCCCTCTCGTTCGGACCAATGATAGGAGATCGGATATGGGTAAGAGAAACACCCTATCGCCAATGGGTAGCAAAGTCAAACACTGCTCTATCCGTGCATCGAACATACAACCACTGGTCACGCCACCGGCGACTGTCCTTAAAATCGATCAAAAACACCTTACTCGGTCGCGAGGCTAGGTAATACCAACCATTCTCACGGTAGTTCAGACAGAAAAAACTAAAAAGAAGCTCGGGTGTGATGGCCACGCTATCCACGCCCAACTCTCGAGCGGCCACATAAAACCCAATCATCATCCTGATCGAGTTGGATAAGAACATGGAAGGACACATCCTTGTATATCGGAAGACCGAACTGAGGAATTGATGAATTGGGAATCTCAGTCTGGCCCTCAAAGTATCAAGGTATATGGGAAGAACTGAGCTCTCCATCGGAGTACATATCCGTTGTCTAGACTCAGGACAATCTATAGCAAAACCACACTGAATAAAGAACTCAGATTTAAGGGACTTCAACCTCTCCTTAGAGATCCTAGAAGGATAACTGAAGACCTTGGAAGGAATCTCGCATGTACGACCCTTGTCGCCCTTCCCGTCCGAAGAGTCCCCGTCCGAAGACAAGGTCTCATGGGTGGGGTCAGCACAAGGAGAATCAATCACGCCCCCTGAAGAATGAGACTCGGCGAGCCGTAGGTCACGAGGGGGAGAATCATGCCCCAAGACCTCCTTTACCCGTTCATAAACTTTCCCACCTCCAAGAGGTCGGGATGACGGAAGAACAACAAGGTCAAGAAGAGCCGATGATTGATCTAAGGGAACTTCGGGAAGACCAGGTCCCACATCCTCCAGATCAGAATCGATATCATCAAGTAAGGAGCCCAAATTATAATCCATACCTACTTGTGAGAATCAATAAACCGGGACAAGGAAGTTGTCTGACCTCCCAAGAGCTGTCCGACCTCATCACCACTGAGCACGTCCGGATGAGCCTGGAGAATCCGACCTCGGATCCACACGACAACGGTACCCAGACAACCTTGGTATCCGGGCGACCGACCTCCCCGACGGTCCGAACTCGCCACTCCACCTGAACGATCTCGCACCGCTGACTAGGATGACCTCTAACAAGCAAAGCCAAACCGGACGATCCAAACTCACCAAGTCCGACCTCACTTCACGCTACCTAAACAAACGGACCGACCTCCCTCCACATGACCTTGGTTGGTTTCCTCTCCCATGGTGTCTTGGAATGGTTGGTGGAATATGAACAAAGAGAAAGAAAAGGGATCACCACCTCCTCTAATCTTCTATAAATATAAGTTTGGTCAAGTTTCGGTCAAAGAGAACTAGGTCAATGAAAAAATGTTGGTCAAATATTGATCAAAGGAAGAACCAAGATTCCCTATTCCACTTAACTAGGTCTAACTGAGCGGAACCCCCATCAGGGGGCGCTGCCCCTTGGACCTACGTCAGCGTGCGCACATTTGTCGAGGACATGAAGTTGTTGACGATCTCTACATATATGACCTGATTGGTCTAAGACATTCAAGTCAAAAAACACCTTACCCCAAGCTAGAGGAATAGGAGCAAAGGGTCCCAAAGCGAGGCCTGATCCGTCCAACTAGCCTAGACCAGGCAGAAGACCCCAGATTAGGGCATGGGGCAGAAAGTCCCTTACAACGCTCAATAAACGAGCCTACCGTGAAGTCGTTACCCCTCTAACCAAGCTGTTCGATCAAAAAGACCGATCCAACTATTCATGCCTCGATATGGTCTAAGAAGGCGAAGACTCGATCGGACGTAGCGTCCTACACTCCACCCCAAAAATAGATGAAAGAGAATTCAACCCTCAGTGCCGACCAGATCAGTCAGTCTCGAAGGCTTAGGGGGCAAATGATGGTCACCCAAGTCAAGATTAAGGTCAAGGAAGAGTCTACATAATGGAAATGAGTCTTCAAAGGTAAGGAAAATTGGCCTAGGGAAAAGCCCATCTAATTAGGGTAAATGATGGTCACCCAAGTCAAGATTATGGTCAAGGAAGATTCAATATAATGGAAATGAGTCTTCAAAGGTAAGGAAAATGGGCCTAGGTAAAAGCCTACCAAATTAGGGTTTCCTTCCCTATAAAGACACCATTGTCAAGGAGGTATAAGGGCATTTTCAATCTTCTCCACATTTCACTACTCTTTCTTACTCTCTCTCTCACCCAGATCGGACACATATTGACTTGAGCGTCGAAGCGGGCATCCGAGGTACGCACCTCGGTCTCTCGGCTAACGACGTTTTCTTGGTTCTTGGTGTGCAGATTGTTCGGTGCATTCCCAGATCGGTCTCGCATCATCAGATCAGTCCGACATATGACCGGACCATCATACGGTCCGACCCAATCCAAGAGATCGGACGAACTGTGACAAACAATTTTATTAGGGATAATGTGAAAAAGGGTCATATTAAAAAAGAATTTCTTTAACATTATCTATCTCTCTCTCTCTCTCTGCGATTTCATATTCTCGTACTCTACTGCAAACCCTAATTTTTTGAATCTTAAACTTTCACACTTGAACTCTCAATTCCTTGAATCAGCTCGTTTGTGAAAAATGGCCCACACTCCTCCCACTTCATCTACGTCATCAGAGAGGACTCACATCCAACAGAGTCCTTCTCAATTGAAGAAAGAAAAGAAAACCAAGAAGATTGAATTACAGACTGATGTTGTACTTCACTTTGAAACATTGAAGAATAAGTCCGAAGAGGTCAAAGAGATATCGGAGCTGATTCATGACGCTGGGCTCAAGTATATGTGTGAAATCACAAGAAGAATCTACAAGGATGAAGTCAGAGATTTTAATGAGAAAGCAAAGATGACGGACGACTTTCAAGGCATCACTTACACGTCCAGCAACAAGTTTGGAATCAAGATAACTCCAAAAGACTTTGAGGACCTATTGCACATCTCTAATGACGGATCACAGAGCATATACCAAGAAACAGTGAAGAATGGAAGTCTTGCTATGCTCACTAAACAGCATAAGGATGCTAATATCAGAACCATGAAGAAGCTGTTGTCAAAACCACATAAACTACTTGAAGACGTTGTTAAGAAGCCTATAATAGAAAATTTTCCAAAGATCAAATAACAACTGATCAGCAAAAGATCATGTGCGCAATTCTCATGCAGTACAGGCTAAATTAGGCCAAGCTACTAATGTATCAGTATTGCCAAATCAGTTGAAGCAAGACAAATGTTGTATGGAAGGATTCTTAGCATCCTTCTTAATGAAAAACTCAAGCTATCAGACAAGAAAGGGAAGCCTTGGACTGCTTCATAGCAAATCATCATCGCAAAGATTGGCAAACAACCCACAGGGTTTGTCAAGAAAGGGAAGACAACACAGACTACATCAATGGCATCTGATCAGCCACTGAAGGAGTATGGAAAAGGCCAAGGGAGTTAAAAGGAAAACTCCTAAGAAGGTTCTTATATTAAAGGCACTTGTAGTCGACGCAGCTGTAGCAAAGGCTACATAAGTCATAGCGAAAAAAGCAAACAAAAAAAAAAAAAAAGCATTTGCAAAGCCTCCAAAGCAAACCAGAAGGAAATTGGTGCTTTATGAGTATGAGGAAGCAGAAGAGGGTACCTCAAAAGCACCATGATATTAAATGATGGAAACAACAATAGTGGAGGAAGTCACTTAATCGTTAAGGGACTTAACTCCAGAAGGAACCAATGTAGACAATCGAGGGCACATGACTGTAGACAAACCAATGGAATCTGATAAAGAAAAGAAGCCATCAACAGAGGTCGAAATAGAGGATCTAGTCCCAATCAGCACTATCTATCCTATTTCATCATCAGAACCACCAGTGTTGATTGTCACAAGGGAGGAAGAACATCAAAGATGAAACCCCCCAAAGACATTGAGATTGCAGTGCTTCATGACTCCAATATAGCACTGGAAATTCTAAGAGATGGCAGAGATAAAAATCTCATATCTCTCATCACTCAGATAGCAGAACTGTGGGAACAAATTCATGAAGGCCCACAAACTTCATCTAGACAAGAAATGTTTCTCCAAGGATTAAACAGGAAGCAACTAGAAGCCATGAAAACTGAGATACGAAGATCACAAGAAGAGCAATCTGCCATAACAACATCAACGTCCATCAACATTAGAGAACCAATCAGTTCTAGAAGGGAGCAAACAACCTCTGCAATCGAGACAATAGTCAACACTACAGCAATCGTTCCAATCTTTACTGCAGGTATGGAACTCAAAAGTCTACAGAGGGAGACGACCTCTGCAACATAAATTTCATCAACCACAATAGTAATAGAAGGAGCACTTTAACTCACTACTTCAATTGGCAAAGCTGTAGTTGATGCAGCCCTATAAACAGGCTTAGCTGTGGAGGCAAGAACTATAAGGCATATGGCCAAGACAAAGGAGCAGCTTGTCTACAGAAATGGAGGCAATGCTTGACAGTTTAGGAAAGAAAACAAACTCCTTCAAAAAAAAAAAAAAAAAAACTACAAAGAGGCCAAAGCTTATCCTATCTGGACCAACCATAAGATACAGGATTAATCCTGATTGCAGCAAAACAGAACTAAGCATAGTTGACTAACTGAATGACTTTGAAATGGAACAGTTGGCTCAACTGCAAAGGAAAGAAGCTTCAAAGAAGAAGAGGCCTTGCGTGGCCTATATCTTGTTCAATGATACCTTGAAGATCAATGATTCTGACAACAAATTTACAAGGCATCGCCAAGCTTATCTTCAAAAATTGAGTTTGGGGATTCTGAAGAGGTAGGTGAGCAAACACGTATGTTTGACCACTATAGAGATATACAACTATCTGTGTAGACCTACAACAGGCAGGCCACTATCCCCAATAGACGACAATGACGATGACCACAACAGACCCCCTGCAAATAATACCAACGATGATGTTGATTCCATTATAAATGAGGTGGTCAAAGGAAGTGCAAATCAACAGGATAAGCATACTGAAGTATATGCTCCAGGAGTAGATGAATCAGCTATAACAGTAGATGATGTCCCAATACTCTTAGAAAAGGAATTGAGAAAACTGTAGATGACACTGGTGATCAGAATTCTATACACAAGATTGTTCAGAAACCTATAGATAAAGCAACCAAGCTCTTAGTCAAGAAACAATCCTAATACCCTCCCCGAAAAGGCTCTGTAGCGGCTCCTCAATCAAAAGAGATTGTAATCATTGAGGATGAAGGGTCACAAGTGAAAGTGCGTGATTGCAATATAGAATATACTAGAGGGGGCTGAATAGGTTGTTCTACTAAATTTCAACAATTAAAAATCTTATGCATAGCGGAAACTATGATCTAAGCAAACAAACCTAATCTGATCTGATCAGATGAACAAACAAACAAAGAACAGATTATTACCTAATCAAGATTCTAATAACTTAGTTCTAACTATTGGATGAATGATCTGTTAGACTAACAAGATAACTGATCTAACATAAATCAATATCAATCCAGAAACGGTGAACAATCAAGAATCCTAATGATCAATCAATGTTCTAACAGACAGGATGATGATTTCAGACAGGCTATCAGATCAACACCAACAGAACAGACAGAGAAGGTAACAGATCAGATCAAATCAAGAACACACAATACAGTGATTTAGACTCAAATCAGTGTTTAGTAACTGATTTGAACTTAATCCACTCTTTCTCTTGTTAGCAATATGCTATACAAGAAGGGAATCCACTAGATCACTTTGGATCACAGTACAACAGATAGAGTTTTCTGCCTCACTCTTCAACCTTTACACACAATCAGATCTCACTAAATCTGATAACAACCCAATCTCCTCCGGATCCTTCAAACACAATCACAAACGATTGCAAACACAAACTCACAAAATACCAAGACATGCAAAAATCATCGTGTTCGACATGATGTTCTTAATGTACAAATTCTTAAACAGTAGTTGAGAACTTTCTTGGAGAGAGAGAGAGAGAGAAATAGAGAGAGAATGCTTTGATTCTTGATTGAGAATTACAGAAGTGCTTTTCGATTTGATTTCAAAACATCTCTCTCTGTAGACTTGTGCCTTATATAGGCAAGACTGATGTATTGTTCTCTAGTCAATCCCCAATTTCTTTTTTGGCAGTCTAGCTAGCATTTTGAGAATTTTGTACCAGACATTAACAGAGTCTTCTTTCACCAGATTCTAGTCTCAGCAGATAACCACAGAATACTATCTATATCGGATACATGTTTGATGTGGTGCTAGTCATCTATCAATCTCTTTTGAACTAAACTGATAACTGATGTGACCAAAAGCAATGGCTTCTAACAACTGCTTGAACTAATCTGACAACTGATCTGACCAGAAGAAAAACTGATACTCACAGACCATCGGACTAGACGAGATAACCCATAGAGCCCAGAAGACTTATCTGACCCAAACCAACTGTTCTGTCCAGAGCTTCCACTGTTCTGATTGAAACCGTGTGATAGAGTACCTATAGACTATCAAAATGTATCATTCCAAAAGTTAGTACTCCTTTGATTCATCAAATCAAGTAATACACTTTCAAGAAGCACTCAGTGCAGCCGAAGAAGCTCCTACTACTCAAAAAATGACTCCTGATGGGATGATAATAAGAGAGCTTACCGGACACATATTAAGCGATACTCCCATCTCTCAAGGAGCAAAACACCACCCACAAACCACTGACCAAATAGTCTTTCCCCTCAACACTATACTCACTTCAATGTTCACATTTGGACTACCTACCACTGCTACAGAACCCACTTCTGTACGGTTTACATAAACCTTATTGCACGGATCCACATCAAAAGTTTCTTTGACTCTCAGAACTATAACAAGGAATCTCAGAGAGGCCTTCGAGGAAGCCAGACGATCCATCTCTCCCCCATAGCCAAAGATTGTTATGTGATTGTCAGAAAGATCCCCCTCACCTGAGCCAAAAATTGAGTTTAGGGATTCTGAAGAGGTAGGCGAATAAACACGTACGTTTGACCACTATAGAGCTATACAACTATCTGTCTAGACCTACAACAGGCAGAACACCATCCCCAGCAGACGACAATGATGATGACCACAACAGACCCCCTGCAAACAATACCAACGATATGTTGATTCCATTATAGATGAGGTGGTCAAAGGAAGGTCAAATCAACAGGATAAGCATACGGAAGGATATGCTCCAGGAGTCGATGAATCAGCTATAACAACAGATGAGGTCCTAATACTCTTAGAAAAGGATTTGAGAAAACTGTAGATGACACTTGTGATCAGAATTCTATAAACAAGATTGTTCAGAAACCTATAGATAAAGCAACCAAGCTCTTAGTCAAGAAACAATCCCAATACCCTCCCCAAAGGGCTCTGTAGCGGCTCCTCAATCAGAAGAGATTATAATCATTGAGGATGAAGGGTCACAAGTGAAAGTGCGTGATTGTAATCAAGAATATACTAGAGGGGGCTGAATAGGTTGTTCTACTAAATTTCAACAATTAAAAATTTTATGCATAGCGGAAACTATGATCTAAGCAAACAAACCTAACCTGATCTGATCAGATGAACAAACAAACAAAGAACAGATTATTACCTAATCAAGATTCTAATAACTTGGTTCTAACTATTGTGTGAACGATCTGTTAGACTAACAAGATAACTGATCTAACATAAATCAATATCAATCAAGAAACGGTGAACAATCAAGAATCCTAATGATAATGTTCTAACAGACAGGATAATGATTTCAGACAGACGATTAGATCAACACCAACAGAACAGACAGAGAAGGTAATAGATCAGATCAAATCAAGAACACACAATACAGTGATTTAGACTTAAATCAGTGTTTAGTAAATGATTTGAACTTAATCCACTCTTTCTCTTGTTAGCAATATGCTACACAAGAAGGGAATCCAGCAGATCACTTCGGATCACAGTACAACAGATAGAGTTTTCTGCCTCACTCTTCAACCTTTACACACAATCAGATCTCACTAAATCTGATAACAACCCAATCTCCTCCGGATCCTTCAAACACAATCACAAACGATTGCAAACACAAACTCACAAAATACCAAGACATGCAAAAATCATCGTGTTCGACATGATGTTCTTAATGTACAAATTCTTAAACAGCAGTTGAGAACTTTCTTGGAGAGAGAGAGAGAGAGAGCGAGAGAGAGATAGAGAGAGAATGCTTTTGATTCTTGATTGAGAATTACAGAAGTGTTTTTCGATTTGATTTCAAAGCATCTCTCTCTGTAGACTTGTGCCTTATATAGGCAAGACTGATGTATTGTTCTCTTGTTAATCCCCAATTTCTTTTTTAGCAGTCTAGCTAGCATTTTGAGAATTTTTCTACCAGACGTTAACAGAGTCGTCTTTCATCAGATTCTAGTCTCAGCAGATAACCACAGAATACTGTCTATATCGGACACTTGTTTGATGTGGTGCTGGCCATCTATCAATCTCTTTTTAACTAAACTGATAACTGATGTGACCAAAAGCAATGGCTTTCTAACAATTGCTTGAACTAATTTGACAACTGATCTGACTAGAAGAAAAACTGATACTCACATACCATCGGACTAGACAAGATAACCCATAGAACCCAGAAGACTTATCTGACCCAAACCAACTATTCTGTGCAGAGCTTCCACTGTTCTGATTGAAACCGTGTGATAGAGTACCTGTAGACTATCAAAACGCATCATTCCAAAAGTTAGTACTCCTTTGATTCATCAAATCAAGTAATACACTTTCAACAAGCACTCAGTGTAGCTGAAGAAGCTCCTACTACTCAAAAAATGACTCCTGATATGATAATAAGAGAGCTTACAGGACACATATTAGGCGATACTCCCATCTCTCAAGGAGCAAAACACCACCCACAAACCACTGACCAAATTGTCTTTCCCCTCAACATTATATTCACTTCAATGTTCACATTTGGACTACCTACCACTGCTATAGAACCCCCTTGACTGCACGGATCCACATCAAAAGTGCCTTTGACTCTCAGAACTATAACAAGGAGTCTCAGAGAGGCCTTCGATGAAGTCAGACGCTCCATCTCTCCCCCATAGCCAAAGATTGTTATGTGATTGTCAGAAAGATCCCCCTCACCTGAGCCTAAGTCCTCCACCATTGATCACAGGCTCCTTAAACTCAAGCAAGACATATATGATATACACGAATGGAACAAAGATAACTTCCATGATCTTCTGAAAGGCCTTCAGCCTATTGTAGATGAGCTGGAGACTAAGAAAGAAAAAAAAAATACAAGTTATTTGCAGGCCTCCTTGAGATGATGGGTGCACTTGGACAAAGACTCATGAAAGAGATCAACAAAAGCAATGCCATCAATCTGTGACAATAGTACATGAGTGCTTCATCTCTCAATAGGCTGAGGAGGTTCCAAATAGCACAAGTCAAAAAACTCCAAGGAACTTTCCAGGCAACGCGCAACCAACGTGAGCAGCACATCCACTACAATGAGAAGCACATCACTCTCTTGGAAAACAGGGCCCAAGTTGAGATCAATAGAGCTCAAGCAGCATAGGCAGCCACCGTATCTGAACTTCAAGCTCTGAAACAAACAGTCAAGGCTCTTACAGCTGTCATTAAAGCTTAGAAATCCCCCCATGATGATAAGAAAAAGTGGGAAAAGGATGTGGATAAGGAGAAGTCCAAGGAGAAGGATGTAGACATGAGCAAGAGGATGTATGCGGATGAGGAGTCTACTACTTAACGGGAGGATGTCCAGAAAAGAAGGACTTTCAACGAACCCTCAAGATCTCAGAGGGAGGCCACCGGAAGCAGAGAAAAGGAAAAGGAAAGACATGGAGAGCAAAAGAAAAGGGACAGGTCAAGGAAGCACCACAAGGATAGAAGTGATAGATCAAAAATCTCGAAGGTAAGAACAAGAGCGCAGTGCAGACTAGTCCAAGCGCAGCGAAGGAGAAGGACACGAGGACTACAGAGGCCATTGAGGTCATAGGGAAGGAAGATAACTTTATTTAAAACATGTAACGCCCTGTAAACTCTTGAACTTTGTTTTGAACATTGTTGTTTCAGAAAATTCCTTCAAAAATAATTTATTTATAAGTTTTTGATAAGTAGTAGTGAACTTGCTAATTTTAAAATTGGAGTTTTGTTATCATCAATGTAGGGGAAGATTGTTAGGAATGTGCAATCACTCCACTTGTATAGAAATTAATGAATAAAACTCTAGATTAGGACATATTCATGTCAATCACTTAGATTGAGAACTATCATAGTAAGATGCAGCCTAGGAAGCATACAGTAGAGCAATAAAGAATCATAAACGGAGGATCATTGTGGATCACCTGGATGCAGTCTACTTCAAAGAGTTCTAAATAAGTGCTTAGGATGAATATGGGCAGCAAAAGACAACAAATCTGTCAGGATTTAGGATTAAAAGTCTCGGGATCAAGGCCATGTCACAAGTTGCATCAAAGTGATGCAGCAAAACTGGCTTACAGCAGAGGCAAAAGTGCAGCAGAGTGAGGAATACAACAAGGCTATTTAGTGAATGGAAGGGGATATGAGAAATGGTCATATCGAAGATTTGAGGTTTGAAATACTCTATGAGGTTAAGAGCTATTGTGATGGAACCTGCCAACATCACTTAGGATTATGCAGAGGACAAACAGACAGCTATCAACATCAAATAGTACTAGCACGGGTTCTAATCCTCTGAGCCTAATAAAAAGGGATTTTCTCCACTCAGAGAAGGTAGACGACGATTGAGAGACATACTAGCAAGCTGAAAAATCTTCCAAACTCATTATGTAATCGTTCATAAGAATTGATTTCATGATTTGAAGGAAAGGAGTTCAGTAGTCTGACTCAAGAACACAAACTACAACAGAGTCCAGAAGTGATCATTACAACATTCTAGGTTCTTGCCTTAACAAGTTCGTAAGCTTGCAAAGGGTTCTTTGTATGGCAAAACAAAGAGATAGTGAACTCACCTCTTGACTTAACTAAAGACTGGACTAAGTTTTCGTTGATCATTTGACAATAACTGTCTGAACCAGTATAAATCATTATGTTCTCTTCTACTTTAAATTATTTATCTTAGAACTATTAGAAAACTAATTGGACACAAAGAGATAAAGTCGTAAGGGCTTAAATCTTAACTACAGACTAGTTCCGCAAGTTTGCAATAGACCTGGTGCATACTAGTCAAGACAAGGCTACACTCAGTTAATAAAAAAGAATTATATAGCCTATTCACCCCGCTCTACGCTATATTGTAAGACTCTGAAAATTACAGAGTAGTTTGTTCCAACTAGTGTTGTCAATTTAGCGGGCCGGGCCGGATTTCGGTCCGGGCTTCGAAGCCCGACACTGTAGCTAGGACGGGCCGGCTCGGCTTGTGGGCCTAGGTCGAACGGGCCTAATGGGCTTTGCCCCCGGCGGATGCCTGTCCGGCCTGGCCCATGGTTCGGGCT
>JAOVYX010018817.1:0-19493 GCA_035668315.1 Drosera spatulata
GGTGAGATCGAATCTGGAGATGAAAGGAGGAGAACACGGGGTGGGGGTCGGGGTCGGGGATGGATAGGGGGTGTTTGGACCTTGTTGAAATTAATAAAATTAGATAAAAGAAAATGATATTTTTGGGTGTTTTTCAATATTATGTTTTAGTTCACAATACTTATGTATAAAATTTTATTAATGATTATATGTGTCTATTTCAATAGTATTGATAATAAAAATATCTAAATTAATTTTGGATTATATCATATTATATAAAAAATAATGTTTCAATATATATTAATTAAATAAATTTAATTTGTGATCATAAATATATAAGACATTAATAAATTCTTAATTAGCTAAATTTGATATTAAAAAAATTAAATTTAATACCAAAAAATATCTAAAATAATTTTGTAGAACAAATGTTCGCATCGATAAAACCAATTCGTTGATATATCCGTATTGATTTCGTCGGACGATTGACAAAATAATTAAGCTATTTTGGAGATAAAAACAGAGATTTTTTTCTCTTAAAAATATGTACATAACATCTTATAAATAAATTTTATTTATAGGACTCAAGATGATTAATTATCTAATTTTTTCACTTAATTAAGATGATTAGATCTAATTAATACTTAATTAGGTAATCCTCCTTTAATAACCTCAAAAGTATATGAGATCTAAGAAAACTATCTGGGGTTAGGTGTAAATATATCATTTTCAAAGGATAATAAATTTGAGTAATTTACAATATTTATAATAAATGTATCTGAAAATTTGTTCAAAAAGTGTTATTTTTTTACGATCCAAATAATGAATGTTACATGAACTTAAGCCACGGATATGAGGTGTATACTCCCTCCGTCCCATATTAAATGCAACCATGCCTATCATTGCATTATTCTCTCGATGAGACAAGAAAAGTATATCATTTGATAAGGTTCATTAGTGTCAATGAGATAATAAAATTATGTCATTGACTTCACATTAAAGTATATTACTTAAATTATCATTTATATTTTATAATAATTTTTCAACAAACAATATTTGTCCTACGACGGGAATCAAACTTCGTCTCGATAGATATGTTTTTCAAATTATTATATATAATTGAAAAGGGATGGAGCATTTAATTTTCGACAAATTGGAATAAAATACCTATGATAATTTTCATACACATTCTAATACCTAAAATATTTGCAAGAACTTTTTGATATCTATATTGAGTTTTTTTTACATTTCAGTACCCATTTTCAAGAAAATGACTATTATACCCTTCATCAACTCATCTTTTTTTATCTTATTATTCTTTGTCTTTCACCTTCTTTCAACTACTTTTTTCACCATTTTCACATCATCGTGAATGGCATCATCCTCTTCGAAAAATACTATATCCATGTATGCTTACTATCGTCGTTATCATCGTCATTAACATAATCGGACTCAACAATCGAATTTAGATGAACCTATTCAGATCACTACTAACCAAATCATTAGTTATTTGCACACAAAAAAGAAAGCAACAGAGAAAACGAGAGACGGAAGAAAGAGATCGGAACATGACGACGTCGACATAGAAAAGGACTACAAAACTGAGATAATCGTTGGGGAGGCCGTTTACGCCAGGCAAATAATGTTCGTCTATGTTGACCAATTGTGCGAGTACGACAACATCGTAGATCGCCGTTATGTAGGACCAATTAAAATTCATAACATCTCCTTGTGAATTATCGAAATAATAATATAATAGGAGTATAAGGGGTGACTACGATTTCGAGAAGATGGATTTGGGCTTTCATTTGCACGAGTGTCGACATTTCATTGTACTCGTCGACTTCGAAATTTGTGATGGATATCTTCGAGAGTTCGTTTAGGTTTATTTTTTTCTATTTTTCTTCACGATCGTTGGCATCATTTGTTGTTTATGAGTTCAAATCAATCGTAATCAAAGTTTGACATAATTATAAGAATTTTTGTTGCGAGATGTTATGAATCACAGTGTATGATATATATATCTTGAATTACACGGGATACAGGATGCAATTTACGACATGTATGAAATGCAGTGTACAGAATATAGGAAACAGTGTATGAGACTTGAAGTTTATACTTCATAAACCTTCAATACATAATGTTGATTCAACAGTATACATAAGAGAGGAAGACAGTTCACAAACCTTATGATACAGTATATATATTCACGAAGTTTAAGATACAACGGTTTTCTTTGCAGTTCATATTGCATTTTCATGCAGTTTAAATTTGTTTGTACCACGGTTCATATTGGTTATCGTTATAGTTCATAGTGTTTTCTTTCTAGGTTAACACGCGGCAAGTGACATGTAATAATTGCAAGAGAAGTGGACATAATAGACGAATGTGTCAAAGCTCTATCAAAGGAGAGCAATTTGTAAGAGTTTGTGTTTTGTAAAACTATTAAAAGTTTGTAAGAATATCCTCTAGTTTGTAAAACTATAGTTTATAAGATTACTTGTGATCTATAAGTCTATGATTTGTAAGACTATGGTTATAAGTCTATTTATGATTTTCTTTTCAGTTCATGTTGGTTTTTAAATTCATACTAGTTATCTTGCAGTTCATAGAGCTTTCATATGCAGTTTATGATAATGTTATGTGCAGTTCATATGTATATATTTGCAGTGCATATGGTATTCGCATTTCATATTAGGTATTTTTGTATTTCACGTTTATTCGTATTGTATTATATTACAGTTCATGATAATGATAACTGTAATTCATATTTCATTTTTGTCAGTGCATATGGCGGTTCATATTACTAAACTTATATTTCACAATCTTTCATATTGTATTACACTATAGTTCATGATAATGATAGCTGCAATTTATATTACATGTTTCTCAGTACATATGCAGTTGATATTGCTAAACTTAAGTAATTCACAACAGTTCATATTGTATTACACTGCACTTCATTATAAGGGTAACTGTAATTCATCTTATATGTTTCTTGGTTCATATGGCAGTTTACACTATAAGCATGTATATTTATCATATTGCTTGATGTACATGTATAAATACATCCAAACTAACATAATTGTGATCCTTATAATATTTTCTATCGTTGTAAAACATCACCTGATTCCCACTTTCAAACTTGGATGTAGTTCATATTGCTAATTTTTTTGTTCATCACCTTAAATATGTTGTGTATGATAAACTATTCGAACAGTTCATATTTTCTATTATGTTGTACAAACCAAACAGTTTAAATGATAGGGGTTAAATGATATGTCGTTGCGATAATTTCAACATTTATTGTATGAATGAGTGTAAATCAACCCTATTTGTTGGTTTATGTTTGATCATAATCGATAAATTTTATTAACATGCACTCTCAAACTAATCATATGTAAGCTTGAGATGTTGGATGAACTATGAGATTTCTTCAATACATACTACTACACTTTCAACATTTTATATACCATGATAATTAGTTCATCTTCACTACAAAATTGAAGCATATCCTAACAATTTACCAATGGTTAGAAAGACTAGACCAACACTTACAATATACAAATACCAAAAAATTTATTTAAAATGTATACTAGTTTATAATGCAAAATACGAACATATCATATTGTGAAATTTCACAGTTTACAGTGGATAATACGATCAATTCACATTGCAAAATATACAGATGATATTGCGATCAGTTCACATTGCAAAATATCACAGTTTACAATACAAAATACAAATAGTTCACTTTGAAAAATACCACAATTTATAATTCAAAATGCTATAGTTCACAATACCAGAATACTACAGTTCAAGTCAAGCCAAAAGTTTATAATGGATAATACAACCAATAGATTACAATGATAATAATTTCAATTCTTTGCAGTCTTTCAAATAAACGGAATACTTGTGATGGAGAATGATCAATGCCTTTTGAGCTCTCTTTAAGTGCATGTCCACAGTAGTAAAGGACAAATCCATATTGTCTTTAATAAGACACTCCGTCTACAGACAAACAAACACTCCACGTGAGAGCCCGTACTGTTGAAGATTTTCTTTTTTCAAGTATTCGATTTTTTCGATTTCATCCACATCGACGTCCTCCTTGTCATGAGTTTGTTACGCCTCCGCCTTCTCATCATCATTGTCATTCTCATCTGGTTCATCCTCTTTCTTCTCTGATTCATCATCTTTCTTCTCTTCTCCCCCTCCCTCCTCTGACTCATCGTCATTCCTTTCTTCATCCTCCTCCTCCTTTGATTCATCGACTTTCTCCTCTTAATCATTCTTCTCTTCATCCTCCTCCGCCGATTCATCGTCCTTCCTATCTTCGTTGTTTCTCTCCTCGTCATCCTCCTCCTCTGATTCCTCGTCTTTTGATTCGCTTTCTTTTCTTTTTCTAATTACTGGAGTTGAAGCCTCTTAAAAAAAAAAAAAAAAAAAAATGAAAGAATGAAATTACAAGTAATAGTTCATATGATTAAAATTTTAGTGCACAACATACAAATACCACAGTTCATATGTAGAAATACAAAGTTCACAGAGGAAAAAGTTGCAGTTCATATATATATCTATTACAGTTCATAGAGGATAATGATGCAGTTCATATATCTTATAACACAATTCACAAAGGGAAACAAATATACAGTTCATTTATACAAATAATTAGTTCACAAAGACAATAAGGGACAGTGCAAATGCTATTTAGTTTACCTATTGTGATGTAGATGTTTCGCTCAACAATTGTTCCCTCTCGTCGTTGCTCGAATACACTTGAACGATTTCATGTGCCTTGACTTGAGACATCAACTCCATCGTGGACTCAGGCGAAGATGAAGCATTCTTGTCATGCCAACAGAATATCCTCGGAATGTTCACATGATTCGTCGGGTTCAATATAACACCCTCAAGATGCTCGTATACCTACATACACTTTGATAAGTAAATGATTAAAACAATGATAAATTAATCATTAATCATTATTTATAACACTCTAAGTGAAAAAATAATAGTGACATATTGAACTTCGAATTTGGATAAAGTACGAGAATGGAAGTGAAATTGGTTGAAAATATGATCGAATATGATGAATTGCGTGGTGAATTGATGGTTCGATTTTAAAAAAACAGTTTTTTCCTTTTTTTTCTTTGAAATGATGAAATAATGAAATGAAAAAATGAAAAAATAGAAAAATGAAAAATTGAATGGTCGAGAATGATGATGTGCATGGGGTGGGTTGTGAGGTTGAATTGGATTATATCAATCAAGATTAGGTTAAAAAAAATGAATAAAATGATCATTTTAAATGAATAGAAATCAAAACAAAAATCAAACTCGAAATAAATGCTAAAATATATATTGCGAGATGAAAATTCATTAACCATTTTTAATTAATTCACCCTTTAATTTTTTATTCAGAACGGTGGTGACAGTAGTCAGTCACACCCACACCACCAATAATCGAACCAGCAGGCTGCAGCATCAATGGCGGCCTTCGCCTCAACGTCACCCATCTCTCTCACTCTCACCTATCCCCACACTCCCTCTCTCCCCCCCTCTCACCAACCCCAAACCCCTTCTTCGCCTCCATCTTCGTCGGCCCTCGGCGTATGTCTCGGGGCCCGTATTCGACCCGGCATCGGCCGAACCGGACCTGAAGAAGCTTGACGGGTGGGTTGAGGGCGATGAGAATGTGAGGAATGAGGACGCGATCAGTTGGGGGTTGCTTGGGGTTTGTTGTCGGAGCACAAGATTGGGATTGTGATGTCGGGCTTGGCTCTCGTTGGGGCGAGTGTTTGTACTCTCTCTATACCTCTCTTCTCAGGTACTCAATAAAACTGTATTCGTTGTTTTGAATGTCAATTGGTGTTTGTGACCACTGGATTGGGTTAAACGTTGATTCGTGTCAGATAGATGAAAGGATTTACATGTGATAAATTAAGTTGTCTGAATAAAAATATGTCAAGTAAATAGAGAAAAAGGCAAAGGCAACAACGATTTATGCATCCAAGCGCAGTCTTACCCTATTATAATTATGATAGAGATTCAGAGAGATTATTTGTTCCCGATGTCACGTCGAACCTGTGGCATAAGAGTTGGAGAAAGAGTTGTTTGCCGCAAAGCTAACCCTTCTTGACATGTGAAACAAATGAAATGTAATATGGTTGGACCATGTTGCTTTTAAGAAGTAAGTGTTGGTGAATGTCAATGATGGATATATTGGCCGGTAATCGCGGGTCGAGGGTAAGTTGATTTTGACTCATCCTTTTTAATGTATGTTTGTGTCTTTATATACTCTCTCTATGGGAACTTGCCCGTGGGCTTGGCTACATGGTTAATGAACTGTGTCATCCCATACCATTTGCTAAATAAATGGAATGGTAGGATTCAAGTTTGTGGCATGTAGACATACCGACTATGAGATTGTGTTGAGAAATTAGCTCTACTAAAAATTTAAGCTTGTGATAAGAGAATAAATATTTTTTTTTTTAACTCTTACTCCCAACTCTGAATGCAAAAAGTTGATGGCAAAGTCTAATCTCATTCAATTAAACACTAATTTAATAGGAGTGTGGTGTCTATTAGCTTGTGTTTAAATATGTGAATAAAGACCATACCTCTTCATGCTTATGTATTCATTGGGTCTTTTTTTGCACTAACGGCAATCGTGGCTACCTTATAGCTTGGTCTCATAAACACATTGTTTTGACTCTTTGAACTAATGTATTCTAGCTGTGGTAAGTTTCTTATGTGTTTACTATTTAAATAGGGAGATTTTTCGAGGTACTGATGGGAGCTTGTCCTGAGCCTCTATGGATGTTGCTTGGAAAAGTTACTGTTTTGTATGCATTGGAGCCTATATTTACTGTTATATTTGTGGTAAACATGAACACGATTTGGGAGAAGGTTATGCCCATTTTGAGAGCTCAAATATTCAAAAGGGTGTTGATTCAAAAGGTAATATCATCTTCTCATCTTCTTGCCTTATCTTAAGATTTATTTTTCTCTTTAACTAGGCATGATTCCCATGTAATGACGCTGATGAGAGCGAGGAAACCAGCAATGTAAGACCGATAGTAGAAGAGCAAAGAAAAAAAAGGTTATACAAAGAGGATGAATAACACAAGTTTTTTCCAACTTGTCTAATTAGCTGATCAGTTTCCTGACGCTTAAAATTTAGTGAAGTTTGATATCCACCATACATTGTTAGATTCGAAGCATGTTGACTCTCTGTTATCAGAGGAAACTCCAGGGTACAACTGTGAGAAATATTATTACACGGTGAGGATCTAGCTCTATCAAAAGTTTAAATTTCTGGTGTAAATGTCACAGTATGATTTGTATCTTAACATAATCCTCTCATGAATGCCCCTTTTGTGTTTGAAACATGGGCAATGTTCTGGCTCATCCCACCATTTTCCAAATATATGGGTAGCAGGATTTGTACTCTTTATCTTCTTGTCGCACCTCCTCTGCTGCCATTGCAAAGGAACAAACTGTTTTGGAAGTTCAAGTTAGTGACTTCAGATTCAACAAACAATATTCATTGTATTTAACACTATAGTATTGTGATCTTATCTAAATGAACTAAGCTTGGGCATCACACCACACAATACTTGATAAATTAATTTGCTGAGTTTCAATGAAAAATATTTCAGGAGCTACTCTGTTCTTCATCCTTCCAAATGGCATCATAATACGTGACACTATTTCGAACTCTATGGTTAGGTTGATGCTCTGGCATTATGTAGTATATTGGAGATCCTGGATTTGAATCAGTCTCGATTTGTCATATCCTTAAAATCGAAAACGTGCATGTTACCTTCTCATGTTCAAAGTTAGATTTGCAGCATTTGCATGACCCAAACTGTGTTGATTGAAAAACTTAGCAGATGGTATGTCGAACCTTGTCTTCTCATTCTTCATTCTGTTCATGCAGGTGGAGTTTTTTGACCGCTACAAGGTACTCATGGGCGATGATCATTTTTGTTGGGCATTCAGGTCCTCATTGACTTTTAACCATCAAACAAAAGTGTTGCTCTTTGCTTCTCAAGATTACTTGGGAGGAATTGCAGCTGTCGTTCAGATTATTGTCTTATCTTGTGTGTTTATCGTACACTAATTTTATCATTCAGTTACTTTATGCTTGAAGATAGGTTGGTGAACTTACTGGCTTGTTGACCTCGGATTTGGGCTCTCTTAAAGAAGTTGTGAGTCAAAATGTTTCACGAGACCGTGGATTTTGAGCACTTTCAGAGGCAAGCTATGATTCTCTCTAACATTTAGCGGACCTAGAAATCAGATTGCAGTAAAAGATTTCTGTGATTTTGATCAGAAATCTTTTCTTTTTGGTTTCTTCAAGAGTTTTGAATGAGTAGGAGCAGGGGCTTTATGCAGAGCCCATGTCTTCCCATAAACATAACAAAGTGACCACTAGAACTTCGTGATTCACCCAAGGCTTTTGATGTGTAATGTTAATTTCATATTCTGCAATTTCTTTTTGTCAGGTTATTGGGACTTTAGGCATCTTGTTTGCACTTTCGCCACAGCTTGCACCAATTCTTGGGTTGTTGATGCTTACAGTGTCTGTTTTGGTTGGTGAGTAGTTTTTCTGTCATGATATTTTGCAAGCAAAGGAGCTGGTTTTATATCTTTATAACCTTGTAGTAGATATCTAGATATTGGTGTGTTTCTTGGTTAATAAATCACAAGAAAAACTTGACTTGCATATTGTTCAGAGTAACATTGTTGAGGCTGTGATTCACACTCATTCCAACACCAGCAACGCTGAGGATTTTTCTCCCTAGAATCTACCGCTACTCTCAAGTTTATGGGACTTACTAGACCTCATCATCATGCTATAGCTGTCTTTCATGGCATGCATGTTCTCTGCTTATATAGTGGATGACTTCTTATTTATGTTAACTAGTGAAATATTCATCTTTTTTATTGTACTACTACTTATTCCTCAAAACTGACTCTGACTTTAATCTTCCTTTGTCAGCCGTGTATAAACGATCGACAGTACCAGTTTTTAGAGCCCATGGGATGGCACAAGCATCCATGTCTGACTGTGTCACGGAGACATTCTCTGCTATCCGCACTGTAAGATTTTACCATATTGTTGGGAATGCTTTTTTGCAGGGCAGGATGATATTTCCAGCTCCGCTAACTTTATTGTTTAATGTTCCATTTCTTCTTTCATTGGATCTCTATTTTGCTGAATTACTATCGAATACCCCAGGTTAGATCCTTCAGTGGAGAAACGTCAAATGTCAACATTTGGTACCCAGGTAAGATACAGGCTATTTCACCTGCTGTTGTTGTAATTTCGTGATTGATCTGCTTGATGCCATTCTGTGCTATAAACTGATTTGCTTGAACTTGCAGGTTCTCGCATATCAAGCTAGTGGAACGAAGCTGGGGATATTCAAGTCTATAAATGAATCCCTGACTAGACTTGCAGTTTATGTATCTTTGCTGGCCTTGTATTGCCTCGGAGGGAGCAAAGTGAAAGCGGTACGATTCCTGCTTTGTCAGAATGATTTCAATCTTGCTTCCATGACCATCAGCAATCAATGGAGTGTACATAATCCATGCTGTCCAATGGGCCTTCCTGTAGAGGGTGCTAATATTGTATTCCAGGTCTCATATCAAAGGTTTGAGCTTGTGGTAGGGATGTTGCTTTTACAAATTGTGGAACAAGGATTTTGT
This sequence comes from Drosera spatulata, assembly GCA_035668315.1. Taxonomy (NCBI): domain Eukaryota; kingdom Viridiplantae; phylum Streptophyta; class Magnoliopsida; order Caryophyllales; family Droseraceae; genus Drosera; species Drosera spatulata. The sequence continues at coordinate 9,700 of JAOVYX010018817.1, forward strand.
GGCTTTGGATTAAGTTATATATGACTGCTTATGTTGGTACTCGTCCAGAAGTATCTATGCACTTGTTTAATCGATATTGGGATTTTGGGTTCTTGAGATGAGTTCCACATTTCTTGTAAAGTGGGATGGTAATATTTTAAAAGTTACCAGTTACTACGATTGTGCATGGTCAGCATACTGTGCTAGATAAGAACACCTTTTAGCCTCTCATCTTGTTCCTTGTAGAGCAGGTGTATTTCCTTTCTTGGTTAGACATATCTAGTGTCATTGGTGGTTGTATCAAGAACCAAGGATCGAATGTCCTCCAAAAAATGAAATGAAATGAAATAAAATAAAATAGAATCTAACCGGGAAAGCAATGCTTGCATGTTTGATCCATTCCGGGTATTAACGATGAAAATCCACGTAGCGCTCTTCCATGAGCAAGTGTGCTTCACCACCTATGTCTCATCTCTTTGTAAACTTTTCTCTGGTTATGTTGGTTTAGACTTTAAACTTCTAATGTTGATTGTCATGTCTTGTCTCTGTAGCTGTTGTTCACTTGAGATTAATCTCGAACGTTCATGTTGCATGCAGGGTGAGCTCTCAGTTGGAACAGTTGTGTCTTTTATTGGATACACCTTCACGCTAACTTTCGCTGCAAGTCATCCATGCTTCCACAAAAATAGGAACGCTTAAATACTAGGGATAACAGGTTGAAAGATCAGGTGTTGCTGAAATAACATCAACTGCTTGATTCAATCCTCCTTACAGGTGCAAGGCTTAGTGAACACATTTGGAGATCTTCGTGGGACATTAGCTGCAGCCGAGAGGATAAATTCTATCTTTTCTGGGGCTGAAATTGATGAAGCCCTTGCCGATGGTCTGGAAAGGGAGATTCAGCCAAAAGATCTTCATGATGAAATACTCAAGTTATTTTTGGTCGGTGGATTGGATGGTAAACAACAATCTAGAAATGTGAGATATATGTCAGCTCTTAAATCAGCAAGTAGTGTATGCAACCTGGCTTGGTCTGCCGACATCTGTCTTGAAGTTAATTTTTGTTCTGAACCTCAGATCGCATGAATGAATTTAACGTAAATTGCATAGTCATTTTTTCTCTGTTTCTTTTATCTGTCTCTCTGCCTCTGTTTTTGCTTGCGTTGCTTCCTTCATGATTTTAGCTGCGTGATTGTCTTTGTCTTCCATGTATTCATTCTGCTGTCCCTGCTCATGTGGCTCTTGTTAATATCTAATATTTTTGGCAGATGTTTATTTTTCTTATCCATTGCGGCCTGATGTCAACGTTCTTTACGGACTCAACCTTGAGCTAAAATGTGGAACGATTACTGCTCTTGTTGGCCCCAGTGGTGCTGGAAAGAGTACGATAGTACAGTTACTGGCACGCTTCTATGAGGTTTGCTATTCCTTGTGCTTTTCTTCTCCTCAGCTTATATTCATGATGTAGAGGGACCTAGCCCACGAAACTGTTGCAGATTCTTAGAAGGCTGAGGAAATATATTTATAGCTTAAGACGCCACCTGATGCTATGCCCTTTGAGCTATAAGCGCAGACAATGAACTATCTTATTTGGGGCAGGATAGACGAAATGGTAGGTTCTAACTCGTTATTTATAGTCACAACCGCTGTAGTAGACCCTGAGAGTTGAGAAACCTCCTTGACACTTGTTACTTTGTATGCGTAGATGCAGCTATTCAATTTCTTGTTGGTTTGCAGCCAACTGCTGGGCGTATAACACTAGCTGGCGAGGACATCAGGACATTTGACAAGAGTGAATGGGCAAGGGCTGTATCCATTGTGAATCAGGTTCACATTAAACAATTAAATGCAACCTTCTCTAAATTTCCTTGTAAATACGCACAGAATTCTTGGAAAAGAAGTTCACTGGAATCGTTAACCTTGTATAGGATCCAGTTCTTTTCTCGGTATCTGTTGCGGAAAACATTGCATATGGCTTGCCAGACACTGACGTATCGAAGGAAGATGTCATAAAGGCAGCGAAAGCTGCAAACGCCCATGAATTTATCATCTCACTTCCGCAGGTCTGTATTCATTGAAGCAGTAGAAGACTTGTGGAGGTGACTATTTTGCTGATTTTTTTTTTATTTTTTTTTTCTTGTGAAGGGTTACGACACACAAGTTGGCGAGCGAGGAGGTCTTTTAAGCGGCGGACAACGTCAGGTAACACATGTTCCGTCAATGTATTTATCCAAGTATGTTGCCTTGTTTGGATCAGGAGACGGCCTAAATCATCTGTTTTCTTGCAAACAGAGAGTTGCTATTGCTAGAGCACTTCTAAAAAATGCCCCAGTTCTGATTCTGGACGAGGTACATATTGAAGTCTCTGCTCTTGATTTATGCATTGAAAGGTTGCTAATATCTAAGGCTATCCTCGCGGTGGTACATTATGCATGCTCCTTCTATCTGATTTTTTCAGCTTGGGTCCACTTAATTTAAGTTCAGCCATTTGATTTTTGGTAAATCATTTTTTTTAAAAATAAAAATAAAATTATGTGACTTTTATATCTGAATTTTTTACGCCGAGTATGGTGGGCTTGAATCTTCTCGAGGAACCTATCCTTGTGATTCGGTCCAAGGACATTATATTAGGGGTACATTATTGTATCAAATTTTTATAATCACAACTTGAGCACTATTATATGATAGGACAAAGTTAATCAACAAGAAAAACAAGAAGTTATACTTCTGAAAGTTTTTTAATCACAACTTGAGTACTAGTATATGATGCTAGATTACTTGGTCAAATTTAATCAACAAGAGAAACAAGCTCTACTACTGAATCAAGGATTCGAGAACCAACTTGTCAAAAAGGCAGAGACCAAAGTTTTAAATGAAAACACTACTATCCAGCCTAAATGAATTTTTACAAGATCACAAAAGTTGGCTGAGTACGATTCTTGGCCATCTTCTGAGTAATCTTTGCCAATGACTGCAAGTTACATCTAACGATTGTATCGACGAAATCACAAGTTTCCTCCCTGTTATTCCCTGCCGGGATGTCAACGACATATGACTCCACGACCACTGTTCCTTTCCCGTCCTCGGTGGGATGGAGAGTTGTGACAGATTGATAGTTGTTTAACCGATGCTCACCACCAACCACGCTGAACCCAATAACTCGTCTCTTGTCGTCTAGAATATCGAGCCGCTCGGTGCTGGATGCAGCCGGGAGTCCAGAGATCACCTGGACTTCACGGAGTGATCCAACGTTGACTCCGTCTCCATGTATGATGTCGCAGCTCCGTAGGAAGCACTTGTAGGCGTGTGGGTTGTCGAACCTACGGACAACAGACCAGACTGTGTCTACAAGGGCATCAGGGATGGATAGGACGACAGCGGAGCAGCACTGTTCTTGCGCCACACGACGGCAGTGGTAGATGAGGGTTGTGTCTGGAGTAAGGTTGATAGGGGAGTGAGAGAGCTCGTGTGCCAGGTTTTCAGGAAGAGATTGCGAAAGTTTCATAATTTGATCATCAGCTGACTGGGGGAGCAGCTGCGAGGCGTCCATGGGGAGAAGTTGAAGTATCGAAGACATGCTTATATTATATGTGTCGAAACGAATAAGCCCTATTGTCTAGGATGATTATGATGAACTGATCAGGTTCTCTCTTGGTTTTGGTGTTCGAGGGTTTTGAGTTTTGGAGATGAAGATGACGAAGGAAGAGAGGATGGGTATATATATCTCTATTATTGAGTACATTTAGTTGTATTGAATAATTGGGTAGCTTTCAAGATGGCAACATGTTCGGCAGCACTTGCACAGTTGATGGATTTTTTTGAAGAAAAAGGATAGGAGATAGGGGGAAGTTTAGATACGTCTTAGACTTTACACAGCAAGTAGACTGTCAACTTGCACAGGAAATGTCCAAGCAGCTTGCTTGGTCCAGCTTGGCCAATGGTTATTTAAAGTAGAATTTCGGTCTTTATAATCAAAGAACTATTGCAAAGTTGCTTATTGTGTAGCCAAGGGGCCGCTTGGTATTGTCATCGAATTAACTAAAGCGACGATGATTTCAGTGCGGCCATTAACAATGGGGCCTCGGTTGATATGATAGCATGTTGGCTAGGTTGGTAAGAAAAATATGAGCTCTTGGAATCTACGTAGTACAAACTAAATCGAAAAGATGAAAGCTACAACCTTGGTTCATTTCCTGGTTTTTAGGTTCTGTTTTCTTCTTTTGTGAACAAACTAGGTAATAATCTGTTTTTTTCCACTTCGTATCTTATGCCCAGATGAAATAAACTAGGAAAAGGGAAAGAGAAGTCATGTCAAACAGGGCGTTATGACATTAACATTAGTAACTTATGCGAATTAGTATGTCTTCTCATATACAGGCAACAAGCGCCTTAGATGCAGTTAGTGAACGCGTAGTTCAAGATGCTCTGGATAAACTCATGAAGGAAAGAACAACGTTGGTGATTGCTCACGGGTTACGGTTCAGAATGCTCATCAAATTGCTGTTTGCTCGGATGGGAGAATTTCAGAACTCGGCACACACTCTGAATTGTTATCTAAAAAGGGCCAATACGCTTCATTAGTTGGAAGTCAAAGGCTTGCATTTGAGTGATGCCGAAAAGGGTCGTATTTGTTGCCGTCCAGATCATTAAGCACTAAATCGAATTTCACAAATAATTTCAGATATGTAAGTTTCCGTAACTCTCGTCTTTCATGGTTTTTCTGTTCTTTTTCCTTGTCGATTTCTAGCTTATCGATAAATTTGCTTTATGTGAATAGAGAAACGGTGAATGGAGTTTGAGATACAACAGCCATTGGTGTAATGCTTTTTAGAGCTGCATATTGTTAGCTCAGTCCGGCTGCTGAGTTTCATACAGTTGCATTTTACAGCATTGATACGAGAACTGGCTGCTGTCGTTACAAAAGGAAGAGCGATATACGCTGTAAATATACTCTATTACATAGATTTCCTCTGGCCATCCCAGTTGTACCATATTAACAATTCATGCCATCAATATATGAAATTCATTGGCAACTTCATCCTCTATTTCCGGTAAATGTGTTGCTGTCAATCATCTATTCTTAGTCCGTTTAAGTATTTCAGAGTTGTAGTCACTAGTTACTGAACTCAACAATGCTGCCATCCTGTGTATGAAAAGTTAACGCAGGCATCTGCTCTGAGTTGGATCAACTGAGGTAGCGTTATGCGAGCAACTTGTCTCTAGCTTGTAACAAATTCTGGCAATCGGGTGATGGTGAAACCACTTCACCATGACCAAATTCTGGGTGAGTTCTCTGTTGGAGTTGCATTGTTGTTGTGTTGCCAATAGGGAAGCCGAGGAATGCCTCGAAAAATGGTTGATCTGGAACTAAAGGGATGTGGTTAGTCCATGCAAAGTGGATATGAAGCAGGGTCCTTCGAGTTTGGATAACAAGTTTCTTGCATTTTGTACTTCGAGCAATCGTAGGAGGGCGCTACTTTTCCCATTAGCAGCACTAGCTCCCTGCTGTCTGTTCGAGGAACCGTGAGAGCTGTTTATTCCATAATATAAATGACATTTATTTATTTGAGTTATTTTTAAATATATACAAAATATTGTATTCAATAACATTTTTATATAAAAGATATCAAAAAAGTCATTATTTGTTACAGTAAATCCATTATCACAAAAAAAATAATTCTTTTTTTATCAAATTCCATATGAATTCAACACGCATATAAATTTGTGTATCGGATCAAATCGTTGTCTATATAATGAAATGGAGGAAATATCTATGTAACGGTTTAGGTGGTGATGGCAGCACCGCAGCGGCATTGATACCAGTGGTGCTGATGGTGGCAGCGATACCGTACTGTTTACTGAAAATAATGTCCATGAAAGTAAGAGCATGATGCTGTCCAAAACTCCTTCCTTCACCTCCTAGTTTTATGTCATGTGCATATTGTATGCGATATATTGTATCAAATAACAGCAGAGCATATCCTTATACAACCAGCTTGTTGGATGAGTTCGGCGACATTACTATTTTACCTTCAGCAATGTTTCCAAAGATATCGTTATATGAGTGAAAAATGTCAGGTCATGAATTTTAGACGACCTAAGCTTATATGCCTGTCAAGATATCAGTACTCCTTCCGTCCCATTCAAATTACAATATTTATTTATGTCAACAATAAAATTATTCATGTTACGAATCGTTCGCGGGACGATCAAATATCGTTTTAAATAAATTATCGTGAAACACTAATAATAATTTAAGTTATGTATTATAACCTTGATTCAATGTCATAATTTTTTTATGTCGTTAAGACAAAATATAAAATTCCTTAAAATATATATACGAGGAAGCAACACAGAATAAGTTTTCGAGTGCCAGCTTCTAAACATGAAGGTTCCGACTCAGGCTCACAGTTTGCCGGATTTTGTAGCACACCGTTCCTCGGCCTGGCCCAAGTTTGAGTCTGGGCTTAAAGATTTGGGTTGGGCCCGAGAGCTTGAACACATCATCGGTTTAAAAAGACACAGCACTCGTGAATCTGCACCGTCAAAACTGGTGATTTGGTGCAATTTAAAATTAAAGTTTCAGTATGAAAGATGCCCTATGATTTGGTGAAAATTTATTTTTATAAAATAATACATTATAAACCTATCACTTTACCATATAAAATATACACATATATAGTTAAAGTATTGAAACAAATACCATGTCTGATCTTATACATAAAACCTATCCGAATAAAAATAATAAACAATAAAACTAAATCTTAAATTTCCTCAGATGATGTCAGATACATGTCTCAACATGCTAAATACTTTATGTGAAAATTTAATTACAGTGAATTTTGTTGAACACTGCTACGATATATCTCATCTTATACATAAAACCTATCTGAATATAAATAATAAACAATAAAAATGAATTTTCTCAGATGGTCCCATATACATGACTCATGACTCATCATGCTAAATGTTCTATGTGAAAATTTAGTTATAGTGAATTTTATTGGACACTGCTGCTTCATTTTCATCCATCTAAGACGACAACATTTTTTCCTTTTTGTTTGGATCAAAATGTCCTTTTCTATTTTTCATCTCTTAAATAAAAAAAATAAAATAAAATAATATTATCTTGACCGAATGAAAAACACCCCTGAAAATAGCGACTATCATTTTGTTTTCTCATAACCAAATGATTGATATAAATGTACAAAGTGATTGAAGAGTGATTGATATAAATGTTGAAAGATATAAAAGATTCGTATATAAAAACCCAACACCAAACGTTATCAATACTTAGAGCAATTCCAATAGAATAGTTAAAAGGCTTCTTATTAGTAATTGACAAAAAATGTTCCACTCAAATGGACAAAAGTTTTTATGTCAAAATTTACATTTTGTCCAATTATATATTATATTTAGCAACAAAAATAGGATTGCTATTTTTTTACAACCAACAATTTTTGGTGGGAAATCCCCAAAACAAGAAGAATGTATTATATAGACAGTTACATTAAGGAATCAGACGATAAATCATCAGATGATATGTCTGGATATTAATGGATTTAGTAAAATTTTAATGGAAAACTTGATAACTTTGATTTATTTAAAATAAAAGTAAAAGAAATTTGGAAATCCAAACCATCTTATATGAAAAATCTAATAAATTTTTAAACTTTAATTTATTTAAATCGAGTAAAAAAATCTTATATACAAAATTTTTTATAAAAAAATTCATGTAAAAAATCCTAACAATCTTATATATAAAATTATCATTTCACATAGTAAATTAGGAATTTTCTTTATCGCGATGATAAAATTAGACTATATTTTTTTCTTTATTTTTTAATTCAAAATAAGTAATTGATATTAAGGACTAATATAAACCATATACATAAATTGTAATTCTTAGATCAACTTATCGAAATATATTAAAATAAATAAGAAAATCAGTTTTTATATATAAGTATATTTATTCATTATGAATAGTATTTATTTTAACTATGATTATTCATCAGGTTATGATGTTAATATGCATCTACTATATTGTGGTTATGGATTAAGTAAAATATGTAATAAATAAAATTTTTTTGTTGTATTTGATAACATTATTGGTTTATGTCTAAGTGGATTTTATTTATTTCTGTATCTGAACCGGTTAAGTAATTTTTGTCTAACTGGCGTGTTGGGATTCAGCGACAGTGACGTTATTTGTATTATTATGTATTAATATGTCATGAAAAATCGAGACGTTACAAGTTAGTAGAGTGTATTGTAACGATTTGACATATTTATGTTAAAACTTTCCTAAAAAAACATTGTATTTATTTTAGGACGATCCAAAAAAACAAGATTACTCTCTTTATTGTATTTATTATTGTATTTATTGTATTTATTGTATTTATTGTATTATTGTATTTATTGTATTTAATTGACAAAAAAACAGTGTATTATTGTATTTATTGTATTGTATTTATGTATTTATGTTAAAACAAAGGGAGTACTCTCTTTGTTCCATAATATAGACACCATTACGCAATAATCATATTATTTATTACGTATTTAGATACGTTATTTTTTATATGTAAACGATATGGTATGAATTTTATTTTGGTTCAGGGATATAGTTTATATCTCATATTATCTTTAATATTTCACGATAAATTTATAAAAATATTATTTATTCATCGTGCGAATCAATCGTAACGTCGTAAATTTTTTTGTCCACGTGATTTTTTGTTATCTATGTTATGAAACGGAAGTAATTCTTCAATTCAAGGGGTATCAGTTGTCACGGGGTTAGATTCTTGCAACCCGTGCGGCACTCAAGTTACTCACACCTTCGCTTGAGCTCAGCCTACTCGTCACCGGAAGGTGATGTTTGTGAACGCTAAGAGAGTATGGAACTTGGAAACAACCTTTGTATTAAAAACTTTGGAAGATTACAAGACTTTGAGCTTACAAGAGTGTTTGGAATGACTTGGATGGTTTGGGATGGTGTGGGATGGTTTGGCAAATGAGCCTTGCACCCCTTTATATACACCTCCATGGAGAGTTCTAGACTTGCGCATCTAGACTCTTCCATATCCTTCTCCTATGTTCAAGAACCTACAAGAGTCTTCTACACTCTTCTCATATGTACAAGAACTCCCTACAAAATTCTACCCAATTTTAGAGAATTCTAGAGAATTCCGGAGAACCCTAGAGTTCTCAAGAAAACTCTAGAAAAGTGTGGAATTATCTAAAAAAATGTGGAGAATTCTAGACAATTCTTCAACTCGAGCCTCTTAAATTAACCCATCCGTGACACAGTGGATACATGTCGGTCAATCCTCAATCGGTTGTAATTTGAATGAAATAAGAAAACGTCACAGGCGGGACAGTTATAACAACTCGAGACTATGCAAAGAGTTATGACTCCCGCTGCCGCATCCTCTCCTCCCCCAACCACTCCCCTCCGCTTCATGCCTCTCCCCCCACACACCATCTTCACCCAAATCATCCACCATACCAAAACCCTAAGCCTCCCCCTCGGCCGCTCCCTCCACGCACTCCTCATCAAAACCTCCCAATTCCCTCACAACACATTCCTCTCGAACTCAATCATAACCCTCTACTCCAAATGCTCCCAAATCGCCGACTCCCACCTCGCCTTCTCCCTCATTCCCCACAAGGACCCCGTCTCATGGAGCTCCATCATCAACGCGTATTCGCAACTGGGTACTCCCCAATCGTCGAAAACCTCGATTTCCCTTTTCAGGGACATGATGAGGACCGCCGGGTTAGGGGACGGGCCTTTGAGTCCGAGGGTGATGGTG
>JAOVYX010018818.1:0-19493 GCA_035668315.1 Drosera spatulata
CTGATATTCTCGAGAGAAGTTGAAAGCATGTACTTCTTTTACTTGGACGATCGTCTGCTGAGTTGGTGATGACTCATTAGGACAACTCTTCTTTCGTGGAATCTGGTATTTGTTCTCAGGTTTCCACTATTGATCGGTCTAAAATGTATAGATTACTTAACCCTGTATAACATTGAAGCAACATTTTCCAATTTTCGTTGTAATAATAAATCATTTATTTCTTCATTCAACTTCTCTTCGTTCTTACGTCTATTATCCACCTTCTGCTTATTTTTTGTGAGATTATTGTTACCACCATGAAAAGCAGGTTCAAAGATCAGAAAGTTCTGTAATAGGAAACTATAAATGGCATTGCCTTTGAATCTACAGAAGTTTTTCTTTCTCTGCTGTTCGTTATTTTAGCATAAACTTGTATCGTGATATTAAGTCTTTGTCCAGTTATTCCTTGATTTGTGTCAGTGAACTGTTGGGCCTATCAACTTCAATGGTTGATCATTATTTGGTGTTTGCCCATGGTTCCTTGATCTGTGTGAACAGTTCTGCTTTCAACTTCAGCGACCGATCTTCTTACTCCTAATTTTAGCAATTTAGGTTTTGCACTGCTTTGTCTTGCTCGTCGCAGGTGCTTGGTCTGCTGAACTGGATAATGATGTTGACACTCGACCATTCCTTGGTGATCAGTGCTGCTAGAGTAGATTACTTCAGGTATGTGAAATGTGTTGGTTACTAGCTTGTGGGTTGCACTCTTGATTTATGCTGCCATACGGGAATGGGCTGAGGTCAGCGACTACTGTTTATGTGGTACACAAGTTAACTATGAGCTTGAAAACAATGTGTTCAATCGTTATTTTGCTTTGTTAACTTTCAATCGTTGTTCACATACCAGATCACTATCACATTAGCTCTGATGGTTGCGGCTGCGCCGCTGTGTTCCCCATCCGAAGTACAAACGAGCAAAGATGAGAGTATGATACTGGATTTCTGGAGGTACTTAGCTTGCCTCTTTCAGTGGATTTGGTTGTTGATGCATGTTGAGTTGGTGAGTTTGTTATTGAATACTAGCATATCCTGATTCCTGATAACTATGTAACTTCAGAATCATGGTTGGAACCACAGAAATGCTTGCAAAATGTCATAGCTTTATGTTTCCAGGCAAATGCGCATACGGCGCTCAAGTTTTTGTATGTTTCTTTGGCGCTCAAGTTTTTGTATGTTTCTTTAACAGAGATCTCCATTCTATGAGGCAAAAGCTCCGAACAAACAAGGCTTGCTGAATGCAGTGTCGTAAATTCCGACTTCTCACATCCACATTGAGCATTGAGGTACGCACCAACTCTTACAAACACTCGTTCGAAGTAACTAGTAGAGTTCAAACATCTATTTGCTCTGATCGAGATGTGTTGAATTCGTTCGTCTTGATCAACAACCCTGTTTTGGAGTCATGATATTGTGTTCACCACCAGGAAAATTAGCTGGATACTACAATTCATGCTAGCCTGTGAAGTAAAAAGTAAAATGAGTGTTGGGAAAAAGGTGAAATCTGTCTAATCGAAGCATCTGTTTACTTTTAGACACCATAGATGTCTAGTTTTCTTTCTAGCCGAAAGTTGAAGGGAGTTTTAGCTTAAGAAAGACGGAAAATGATCAGTGCTGCTGCAACGGCGAGTGCAGCGTATCACGCTGCTATAAATATTATATATTAATAATTTATATTATAAATTGATAAATATATATAATTATATTTTAATGTATTTTATAATTAAAATCTGATATGATATATTTATAAATATAATATAATATTTTTTAATTTATATTATAATTTTATCAACTTATAATATTGCAACAGTATATTAGCTGCTGCAGTAACAAGGTACCCTAAAAAAAAATGACGAAAGTGTGAAATAGGCATTTTGCACCATTTTTGCTATTCCCATTTGTGTTAAACTAATTGCAGTATTGGTGTACCATCAAAAGGTGAAGGGAAAATTGCATAAAACTCCTAAATTTTGGACCGATGATATATAATTTTTTTTAATTTTAAAAATTAATAGATGTTCTTCTTTTCAACACTTTTTAGGGGGGGGGTTGTGTCAAAAAAATTATGGTTTCTGAATATAGCAAGATTAAATACACATTTTTAAACTTTATTAGGGTTAATGGTTCAGTGGGGTTTACTGAGTCAAAAATATTGGTGTGAAAAACATTTTTCCTGAGTCAAATTTTAGAGGTTAAGTCATGAGTATAATCATGTAACATAGTGAGTTTGAGTTATTATAACTAGATTTGGACTTTGCATTGAATAGATTTTAGTGTAGTGAGGGATTAGAATTTAGAAAGATTTATTGTAATCATTTTTAGTGAATGCGTTTAATCGAGAAAGAGTCAAGGTAAGTCAACATTGAATAATTTTTTTGTTCGATCATGTGATTAAAGATTTAATTATATTTTTGAGAATTATGTCTTACAGATACACTTTCTAATAGTAACATATTGTATTGAAAAAAATGATATGTGAGATTATGATATGTGCTATAAGCAGCAGTTTATTGACTGCAATGAATCCGGTTAAGAGTAGAGAAAACCTACTGACCACACGATCGTTAGTGACAATGAGGTTTCTACACAACTTCTTTGATTGTCGGTGGGATTTTTGTACTCCATGTGTTGTTTTTTTTATCGTTGGTGTGTATTTTAATATTTTTATCTATGATTTTTCTTTACTGCAATTGCATTTATGAAGTTTCTTGTAGCATTTTTGTTAAAGAAGTTGAGAAGTTACTCCCTCCGTCCCAAATAAATTACACATTATTAAATATGATCCTCATAGGTTTTAGACGTCTAAAAATCTATATTATCCCTATTTTATATCACATCATCTTCATAATCATTTTTTTCTTTCTTCTTCCACTCACAATTCTACTTATTTTTAACGGTCGACACAATTCTACTTATTTTTTACTTCTAAAACCAAGGGTATTCAAGTAAAATCGTCCAAAATGAGTGAATCTCTTAATAAAAATATCAAATCAACAGATCGTAATTTATCTGAAGAAAAAAAGTATATATGAAGGAGAACATTGAAAGATGTAAGAACTGAGGGATGAGAGATGAAGTTTAAAAATAATTAAAATAATTTAAAGCAATCAAAGCATTAATGGAGTACCAATAGAAAAAAAAGATATATATTTGTATTATATATTTATAATGATATCGAAGGGCATTAATTCAATAATAAATAATTATTATATCAATCATATATTATTTTCTTCATTTCATATTATATGTAACATTTGTCTATTTAAGTCATCTCAAAATACATATAATATACTTCATTTGGTAACCTTTTCACATAAAAAAATCAAAATACTCATCATCTGATACAATACATCCGCTATCTCCTCTCATATTATTACAGTAAACACCACTCATACTCAAAAAAAAATTTTTTAATCAAATTTTATTTAAATTCAATAAACATATAATATCATGTATCAGATTAAAAACGAAAGAGTAATATTTAGATGTCTAAACTTGGTGAGGTTGGCGGTTCTTTGTGTGTACTGCTGCTTGAGTCGTGCGTAGTGTAAGAAAATTTTGGAGTGAGGACTTTTGTGTAGTTTTATTTCTATCCAAGAAACAAAACGATCAAGAACGCAATAAAATACTCCTCGTTTTCTCGATCGCCAGTCCAATTTTTCTCGTTGTGGGGAAACCAACAGCTCCTCGTTTTCCAAAACTTGAATGGGGAATTTTTCCAAAATTTGCAATTCACACTCCCCAAAGGACCTTGAGAAGGAACATTTTTCTAGATCCACAACAATAACTCACCTTGACAATTGCGTCGAGAAATTCAGCTCTTCGTCGTGTAAAAAAGGAGGATTGATCAAGAAAAATACGAGTGTCAGAGTATGTAATGTTTTCTATTGAGGGTAAGTATTTGCAAGGCTTTTGTTTGAACGGCGAAGTAAGTGTGTCGACACAGGTGTTCCGTTTGGATTGATGAATAGAACGTGGAATGGAATTTGTCCATTTCACCCAGAATGAAAAATTTGTATTTGGTTATCCAGTTTTTTAGATTGGACGATTATTGATTTCTTTTAAATAGTATTTTTTTTATTTTTATCACATGATTGGAATGGTTCATTCTGGTCAGGAAATATTTTTATTTAATAAACAAAATTATTAATCTTCATTCCTTTATAATAATCCAAATTATTATTTTAAAAATTATGTTCAAACCTTATAATAATGCATTTTTCTATTTTAAAATATATTATTTTAGAATTAATGTAATTCATTATGTATAATAAAAAAAATTTCATTCCATTCCAACGAAACGAACCAAACAAAAGAAAAGAAATGGAGTCGTTAATTCCATTACAACCTTCATTCCAAGTAATTACTGATTTCATTCTTTAATTCCATTACAATCTTCATTCCAAATAATTACTGATTTCATTATTTCCAAAATCATTCATACAATTCAAACGCTATCACGGTGTGTTTAATATAAAAAAAATGGTTGAAATTAAATAATACAAATTAATGATCAAGATTAAAACAAAGGAGTAACTTTTTAATTTCAACCTTTTATTTATGTTTTTTTTCATTCCAACCATTTTTTTATCTATTGACACACATGTATGATGGCACATAATCTCTTGACCCTTAATTTGAAATCTTCTCAAGCTGTTTCTTTGATGTAGCACATTGTTTTTTTCTTTTTCCCCTTGTAAATTGTAGTTTGATAATGTGGTTTTATAAGATCATACAATTTGTATAGCGCAATGCCATATCCAAAGCAAGCCTTGATATCTTGGAGACACTTTCCTCATATTATGTTTTAGATCAAAATATCTCACTTTCATAATTAGTCTTGTATATATTTTCTCCGTCTCATAAAAATTACAAATAAATTAATTGTGCATATATGTTGAGATGAATTTTGACCCGTTTTTCACAGAATGATCAAATGATATTTTTTATAAAATTTTCGTGAAACATTAATAATAGTTCTTGTTATATAATATAACATGGGTTAAAAAAAATTTTATTTTTATGTCATCTAATGATAAAATATAACTAGTCTAAATACGTATAAAATAATATTAAAGTCAAACTAATGTAATTTTCATGGGATAGAGGGAATATAAAATTATATCTTGAATTTATTAATACTCTTAGAATAATGCATAATTACTCCACCCAATTTAAATTTTAACTTTAATCTATATCAGTAATAAAGTCATTCGAGTTACGAATCGTCTGCGTAACGATCAAATATCGTTTTATGTAAAATTATCGTAAATCAATAATGATAGTTTGAATTATATACTATGATACTGGATCAATATCATAATTTTTTTATATCACTAAGATGAAAAATAAAATTTTTTAAAATATATATTAAATAATATAATAATGAAACGAAGTTAATATGACTTCAGCACACTTGGGTTACCATTTTATGAGGGCTTTGTCCAACTTATGATGGGAAAATCCTCAAAACCCACATCGGTTTCTACAATCCATGAGTCAATGACTTGATTGGAACCATCATTTTCAAGAAGTCTAGCGAGCAAAACCCAACAATGCTAAAAACAAATATTTTCCTCATCTTCATTGCTGTGTTCACTGTCTCACCCATGCCCCCTTGATTTTACATCACTTGCTTGTGTATATTTGTATATTCTCCTATCCATGCATATGTCTCTACACCTCCTATGCGTCTAGGCTTTTATATTATAGTGTCATTCATCCTCCAAGTCATAAATATTGCAATAGATAATAGTATGACTTGTATCCCAAAATAATCAAATAGGAGTACTACCACTCTCTTCGTCCGAATGTGGATGTAATTTATAGTATCGCATATTCTTGATGATACAAATTTTGATCGTGTATATTGTAAATTTGTTAAGAACAATGTTTTTTTCAAAAATATTCTGAGATTTTTCTTTTAACCTATCACATAGTTCGTAAGTCTGATAAATCTTTTTAATCAGACTATTATCGACGGACTTACACTATAAAACAATTTATCATCTAAAGGATTTGAAATCCTGATCTCGTACACATTGGTTGTATTGATCCGGATCGGTTGCCTTGTGGGGGGAAGAGCGATGTTTGATGGCCTTGTTTCTCAAGTACTAATACTTACTCTCGAAAACTGTCAAGATCAGGCAAATCCTAATTTAAATGTGACGGGGCGCATCAGTTATTGGTTTAGCTTCATTTAAGTATAGAGGTTGTAAATTTACTCTAATGGATTGATTAAAATAAGGTAGTAGTCTTTTCCAAAAAAAAAGTAGTAGTGGTCATGTTGATTGACACAGTGACTTGGACTTGAAACTTTGAAAGCACCCATCATATCATGTCAAGGTGACATTGATAGTTGATTCGTCACATTTGCCTTGTTCTTGTTCATCTTATGCCTCCTCTCCTTATACTTTCACTCACCTCACCATCTTTCGCTGCTCCTCAACTGAACACTTTAGCTTGATCTTTGAGAGCTTGAAACAAACAAAATGGGTTCACTGGGTGGTGAAGTAATAGCCAAGAAAGCTATGTGGCTTTATCCAAAGGCAATGGGTTTTGCTCCATCTGAGAGATGGGGGCACACTTCTTGCTACTCTCATGGTCTTGTCTATGTTTTTGGGGTGTGTATGTTCTTAGATCTCTTGTTTGGTTCTCAATGTGTGTATACGTTCTGTTATGCATGCTGTATTTTTTGCAAAGTTTTGAGCATGCTTGTTGTTCTTGTTTTTTTGGTTCTTTAAATCCTTCACATTCTGTTTGTCATTCGCGTGTTTGTGTTGCCATTATCTTTATTTCTAGTCCAGTTATCAATCCAAATTTTACAAGTTGTGAAATTTGTATCTAGTACGTGACCAAGTGCGACATGGATTTGAAAATTTGTATGGAAATCTATCTGTGTCAAGCGATAGATTGTTTCTGTCGACACTTGAACCTCATTGAGAAACTTTTGACATGAAAACATGGTCAGTTGATTAGACTTCTTCCGATGTAGTAGTATTTGATCTTTCTGCTAGCTGGAAGCAAATGCGAGTACATAAATGTAATCATGCATTGCTTACATGGAAGGATTGTTTTGTCTAATCATTTCAGGGATGTTGTGGGGGACTGCATTTCAGTGATGTGCTTGTGCTAAAGCTAAACACAATGTCGTGGAGCACCCTCATCACAAAGGGTAACGCGCCGGGTCCAAGAGACAGCCACAGCGCGGTGCTCTGGTATAACAAGATGGTAGTCTTTGGGGGCACAAATGGTACTAGGAAAGTGAATGATCTTCACATTTTAGATCTTGGAACCAACGAGTGGACGCAGCCTGTGTGCCGAGGAACTCCACCTTCCCCTCGCGAAAGCCACACTGCCACACTGATCAGCGACGAGAGAATGGTGGTGTTTGGCGGGAGTGGGGAAGGGATGGGGAACTATTTCAACGAATTGCATGTTTTGGACCTCAAGAACATGAGATGGATGTCTCCTGAGGTTAAGGGGAATGTGCCTTGTCCTAGAGATAGTCATGCCGCGGTTGCTGTAGGAAACAGAATTTTCGTGTATGGTGGCGATTGTGGTGATCGGTATCATGGCGAAGTAGATGTGCTCGATGTAGACTCGTTTACTTGGATCAGGGTAATCACATCTGCCATATCTTTGCTTAAGAATACAATCACATTGATCAATAGCTCACATGGTTTAGGGTTTTCTATGACAGTTGGGAGTTTGTGCATCTTCACCGGGCGCTAGAGCCGGTCATGCTGCCGTGAGGATTGGATTCAAGGTGACAATCACGCTCCTATGTGCGGATTGGATTAAAATCCGCGCATTTTGCCATCATACTTGATTTCCTCTTTTTTGTCATTTGGATACTTATGCACCTTTGTGGTGGAATCAGATGTATGTCATTGGAGGAGTTGGAGACAAAAGATATCACGACGATGCTTGGGCCTTCGACACGAGCTCATATTCGTGGAGCAAGCTTGAAATATGTGGTCACCCACCTCAAGGGCGTTTTTCTCACACGGCTGTCGTGACAGGATCAGATATTGCCATCTATGGAGGGTTAGCTTAGAAGAACAACGCCATTTCGTTTCCTTTTCTGTGTGAATTAGCCAGCTACTTCGAGCTCACTCATAGTTTCTGACTTGTTATCTTTCACAGGTGTGGTGCGGATGAGCGTCCTCTGAAGGAACTCTTGGTATTGCATTTAGGAGAAGAACACCCAAGTGGGAGGTACAACATCTCCTTGTGCAAGAGATTTGGCAACAATGCGAATAGGGAGAAACGAAATTGGCATCCTAAGAGAAAAAGAATGATGAATTCGAGCGCGATATTTGACCTGGGATCTGAACCAGAGGAGCATTCCCTCTCGTTATCGCAGCATTCCTCCCCATCACAGTCTGACCATGAGCAGACATCCGCGAATCAAAGGGCACCCGCACCTGGCTCCTCCACACCACCTGCCTCTCGAGCATTTCATCTCTTTGATCATGGAAACTATTTGGCTCGGCGTGTAAAGGCTAATAGTGTATCCCCGCATAAATGCGCTGTTGAACCACCATTTTTGCATCATCCTTTTAACATGGATCAAAGAAGCGAGGTTCGTGCTAGAGAACTTGAGCGACAAGGAGAAGGAAGATTGAAGCCGAATGGCTTGGTTTTTCAGAACGTGGTAAGTTTTGTCATATAATAGTAAAAAATTTGCGTCTTCGAGCTTATTGCTTGGGATGCAGTTCTAATATTACTATAATCTGTATCTTAATCATAATATTCTTACAGATGGGAGCTGATGTGCAAGGGAAGGTGGACGGAGTCTTCGATGCAGGGTACCTAATGACAGCCACAATCAATGGCAGAACATTTCGAGGAGTATTATTCACGCCCGTAAGCATTTTGTTTCCTCGTTCGCTTTACCACATTATGATGATATGATCCCAACTCATTATGTCTTAGTTGATACTGAATGTTGATTAATCAGGGACCTGGCCTTCTTTATAGAGGAGCTCCACCTACTTCACTGAATCCACCTCAAGTAAGCAACATTTCAGGTTGCTACGCTAGGACTAAACTGGCGCCAAGTCGGAACCTTAGTGTGGGAAATGTAGCTCGACCATCCATGACGAATGAACAAGCTCCATTGCCTGGTGCAGAGTCTAGTCTAGGTAGTGATCTTCGTGATGTTCTATTGACGCTTGGTGGACCGTGAAGTGGTTTATGACAAAGGTTGGATCCTCGACTGTATATGTCGTAGGTTCGTATTTGGAACCATCAATGTGTTTATATTGTCTGATCCGAAACGCGCAAGATCGCAACGCATGAAGCTGTAGATTCATCACATTGTATGTGTATGGTTGTCTTGATGCATCAGTTCTATCGTGTTTTTCTGACTTGGCATCATGTCGTAGCCCTTTGTGTGTATCGATGAACAAATTTGATGATTTATTCATCTGGTTTCTGTTGGAAAAAATCGGTGTGAGGTACAGCGAAAATTGCCCAGCATTTTAACCTTGTCGTGTAATTAAAATTGGATAAATAAATAGCCCAAGAAATAAATAGAGTAGACATCATAATTTTTCGTGAAAAACCTCTTAAAAAGGGTAAAAATCACGGGATCGTTGCGGTATCAAAATATCCACTAAAGAGGGATTACAAATATCATCCTTAGACTGTGCTAAGGGATTACAATCATTAAGATAACACTCACTAATTTTTCTTCTCTAACGGAATAAAATTATATCCATAGAGGATATCCCTTAATATTCCAACAAATTGGGTATTTTTCTAATTCTTCTGATGCTGTTTTTGTGTTTGGTGTTTGATACAAATTTGCTGCCCTTTGCTCCTATTTATAGGAATTGAAAGAAGTTGCTTTTTTTCCTTTATCGCCTTCGCATTATGCTCC
This sequence comes from Drosera spatulata, assembly GCA_035668315.1. NCBI lineage: Eukaryota > Viridiplantae > Streptophyta > Magnoliopsida > Caryophyllales > Droseraceae > Drosera > Drosera spatulata. The sequence goes on from JAOVYX010018818.1 coordinate 9,926, forward strand.
AAAACTTAACAGAAGGCACGGCGACGCAGAAAAAAGAAACAAAGTTGCATTGTGTGTGTGTGCTTCTCCTTTTTACTCGAATACTCCTGCTTTTTCCTGAATTCGTCTCTTCCTTTTTTCCTCTTACTTTTGCAATTGAAAATTTATGTGTGTGGGCCTCACGGAGGAAAATCCACTAACAATTTTTCCCCATCCGCTTGTTGTTTACAGAAGTCAAACTTCTCCATGGATAAGGGCTTTGTCATCATATCTGACCCGTTGTCGTCAGTATGGATCTTCTCAAGTTGAAATCGTTTTCGATCCAAAGTATCTCGTATCCAGTGATATCTCACATCAATGTGTTTCGACCTCGAATGAAAGGTCGGATTCCTGCCAAGGTGAATACCACTCCGATTATCACAAAAGAGTCTATACTTGTCCTGTTGTAATCCCAACTCTAACAAGAAGTTCTTCATCCATAGCACTTCCTTGCTACCTTCAGTGACTGTAATATACTCTGCCTCTGTAGTAGACAAAACAATATATTTTTGTAACTTTGATTGTCATGACATTACTCCCCCTGCGAAGGTTGTCATATATCCCGAGATAGACTTTCGAGAATCTGCATATCCGGTCATATCTGCATCTGTATAACCCTTTAAAACAAGTTTTCCTTGACCGTAGCATAAACATAACTTAGACGTACCTCTAAGATATCTCAGAATCCATTTAACTGTTGTCCAATGTTCTTTCCCTGAATTAGAAAGGAATCTGCTCACAACTCCAACTGCATAGGCAATATTGGGTCTGGTACATATCATGGCATACATCAAGCTGTCAATAGTTGAAGTATACGGAATGCTCTGCATCTCCTGCTTCTCTGTCTCACTTAAGGGACACTGCTTCGTTGATAACTTGAAGTGACCTGCGAGTGGAGTGTTAACTGGTTTGGATTTGTTCATGTTGAACCTTTCCAATATCTTCTCGATATAACGTTCATGCGATAGCCATAACTTCATGTTGTTTCTATCACGAAAGATCTACATTCCAAGGATCTGCCTAGCAGGACCCAAATCCTTCATCGCAAAGGATTTGCTAAGAGTTTTCTTCAAAACAGCGATCTTTTTGGTATCCTGATCGACAATCAGCATATCATCAACATAGAGCAATAGGATAATGAAGTTACCATTGACGAACTTCTGAATGAAGACGCAACAATCTGATGACTTCTTCTTGTACCCATAAACATCATAAAGGATTCAAACTTGCGATACCACTGTCGAGACGCCTGTTTCAAACCATACAGGCTCTTTTTCAACATGCAAACGAGGTTCTCCTTCCCTTCGACCTGAAACCCTTCAGGCTGCTCCATGTATATCTCCTCCTCTAAGTCACTGTGGAGGAAAGCTGTCTTCACATCAAGTTGCTTGATCTCGAGATCCATGTTGGCTGCTGATTCTAGCACAACTCTGATAGAAGACATTTTAACAATTTGGGAGAAAATTTCATCAAAGTCAATACCTTTCTTTTGATTGAACACTTTCACAACCAATCGAGTCTTATAACGTGATTGTGAGTTTTTGTCTTCAATCTTCAAGCGATAGACCCATCGATTCTTTAGCGCGCGCTTATCCTTAGGCAATTTCACCAGCTTGAATGTGTGGTTCTCATGCAAGGAATGCATCTCTTCTTTCATGGCTTGCGGCGAACGATGTGGATCTGACATGGCTTTCCTGTAGCTCTCTGGTTCTCCCCCATCAGTCAGCATCGCATACTCCGTATCAGGATACCTGGTGGATAGTCTGCGTTCTCTCGTAGAGTGTCGCGTACCTTGTTGTGCTGGCGGTTGTACTAGAGCTGGTTCTTCCTGCGGCTCTAATGGTTCTGGGCCATTAACATCAACACCAGCTTCCCCATCACCGAGATCATCCTGTATATCTCCCCCTTGACCTTTCAGTACCGGATAAGGAAGTGGATCCAAGTTCATTTGATTATTTTCACATGATATGGAGTACTTTGATTATGGTTAGGCCGCTTATGAAAAGAGCAAGTGGGACGGTTTCCAATTCTATTATCCTTTGATTATTTTCCTCTCGTTATAATGCTTCGGTAAAGTTCGAGACAAATTTTGTTCAAGAAACATAGTATAGTGTTTCGTAATTCGACTAAGCCATGCAAAATTTAATTCTCCCATTCCATAAGAAAAGTAACGTAGAATAGAAATTTCAATAGTGACATTGTTATTTCAACACATGTTTTGATAGGCTTATAAAAATATGTGTTTTGATTTTGATTTTTTTTTTCAAAAATATATTTTGATGAATTTTGATGTTATATCAACTGTTGTTTGATTATGTTATTCCTTATTGGTTAGATGAAATGGAGTTTTAGGAAAGACCAATTTATATCGTGACAAGTAAACATTTTTTCCTTAAGACAATTTTGTCCTATTCAGTGCACACGGACTACGACAATTTGTCTCCAAGATACAACGATACGTAATCATCAGAGTTGCATTATTTTAACGAGAAACTCAGGCGACCTCATATATGTCTTGAACTCGAATACGTCGAATGGAATTGAAACTTGAATGGAACCCAAATGGAATGCATGTCGATACTCGAATGGAACCCGAATGCAATGCACGTCGATACACTCGTGCAATGCAAAAAGAAGAAAAAAGAAGAGAGAAATCAACATGTCGATATGCTCGTGTTGAAGGAAGGGGAAGAGATGGAATCTAAAAAGTGTGTCAACAAATGGAATCCAGTGCATGTTTATATAGGGATTTGGGAGTTGGCGGGAGGACACGTTGCGCGTTCTGATTCGCTCGTGTCAAAACAGGCCTGACCCAATAGATTTAGGCTTGGGCTATAGTATAACTGGGCGTGGCCCAATACCTAGCAGCCCGACGGCCCCACACGCGTATGTGTTAATCAAGACAATGTCTAGGTCCTCCCCCACACACAAAATTGGGTATCCTCTAGGGGCCCTTCTCTTATCCCAAGATTACCACTTATAAAGCACTCTTACACCTATATAAATTTCAATGTTAGTTTGCTACATTCTTCCACATTAAATGCATCAAATATCATACTTTGAGCATCAATTTTTCATTCATCCTTTATGAGTTTTGAGAGTGTTAATATACTACGTCATCTCTAATGAACGTATATCACGTTAAACTCAAAGTTGTTCCAAATTGACATTCAGGACCCACATTAAAATGTGGTCAAACTTACTCAAAACACACTAAGAATCCAACAGATTATTCTGTCACCCGTCTCATCAAATTACGTATTTCCCCCCTCTCATTCAAATTGTAACATTTTTTTTTGTCGTCCTATTCAAATTGTAATATTTTTTTATTTATCAACTTTTTTCATACAAAAATATCAAGCTATCCTTATTTTATATTATATCAATTTCATCCATCATCATTTCTCTTTCTTATTAGGATTAATTTATACTCCTATTAGGATTAATAACTTCGAGAAGTCACGTAGTACTATAAGAATAACTAATTCTCGATTGTGATATCGTAATTCACATAGATAAACTTTTGATTGCATGTTGTGTTTTTTGATATTTTTTTATTCAAATTACAATCTTGCACAGTAATTTTATTACCTAATATTTAGCACGTGTTTTGACTATTATTTTATTTGTTTTAATAATACAAAAAAATTACAGCCATTGATCTAAAATTGAATAACACAGCTTAAACTGTTATTAATATATCGTTATAATTTTTATTAAAATAAAATTTAATTGTCCCATAAATTATTCGTGGCACAAATTTTTTTATTGACATATAAAGATTAGTTTTTCCGTCCCATTTAAATTATAATATTTTAATATTTAATAATTTTTTTACACAAAAATAGTACTTCTTCCGTCCCATAAATTTTACAACGGCAGTACTTCGAAATATTTCGTTCTTATTCTTAATTTTGTCAAAAAATTCTTAAATTGATTCAGTATTAAAGTTCACAACTTAATCTATCATTAGTGCTTCATAATTTTTTTTTATAAAAAATGATGTTTGATCGTACTGAATTGGATCTTAAAGTAGGTGTCGTTGTAATCATTTTGGGACGAAGATAATATCGAAATATTTTTATTTTATATAACATCAACTCATCCATCATTATTTTTCTTTATTTTTTTTAATCTCACACATTCATAAAAAAAAATTATCATTTTTTATTAATTCAAAAAAAAATATATATATATATATATATAATTTACTAAATGACATTCTACGATAAAGTGACGTTGCAAGCGTGTAATGGCAGTATGGCACCCACCATATCAAATCCAGGGAGCTGAGATATGACGTGACGTGAACAGCAACACACACTGCTGACGCTGTTGTTAGTACAGCAAGATTCCCTCTCAGAGGACCCACGCTCACCTCTCAGTAGTCTCCCCCGCACATCACGCGGGTCGTGTCAGGTGTGGGCTCCCACTCGCACTCGCTCTCTGCCGTCCGATCTTTCCGCCACGTAATCCCACGGTCACTGATTCACTTCGGTCTTCTCTTTGCTTTCTTGTTACTAGTCGCAGTTGCGTCAGATCACTCCCATCATAAACCCATCCATTCAAATCAATAAATACTAGTTTCACATATTTTTTTTTTCATATTTTATATTATTCTTTATATAAATATAAATTTTGATTTAATATCAAATCCGTCCGATGGTTACGTAAAATATATTGCATTGAATTACGTAATTTATATAATAAATAATATTTCAAGTATATATTTATAAAAAAAACCCTATATTTTATCATCGTTATATGCATATCAAATTTTACATCGAGATCAAAACATTATAACATAAATAAAATGAAGGGAGTACTGTAAATAAATATTCTCCTCGATTATGGGAGTTTTTGTGCTTGATCTAATCGAGGTTAGAAAAATTATCTTTTCGTACTAATAAGGATAAAGTTTATGCTATTTTTTTCCCGTTCAAATTATAACGTGTTGATTTGATATGATAATTTATATATGTGTTGAAATTAAAAAAATGGACAAATTTATCCTTGTGAGTGTGAGAGAGAGATGAGTCTGGGAGAAAATAAAAAGAAATGATGCTGTAATGGGGTAATGTGATATAAATTAAAAAATATTTAGATATTTTTATACTCCCTTCGACCCAAAATAATTATTACAGATTGACTGTACGTATTTATCGAGACGAAATTTAATTCGCGTCGTAGGACAATCAAACATCATTTTTTGAAAAGTTATCGAAAAATATTAATGATAATTTAAGTTATGTACTACAACCTGGCGTCGGTGGCATAATATTCTAACATCGTTAAGGCATAAAACGGAACTCCTCAAAATATGTGTTGAATAAAATAAAAAATAAAAACATTATAATTATTTTGGGATGGAGGGAGTATGAAAAAAAGTTGATAAGTAAAGTAAGATTATAATTTGAATAGAATGATAAAAAAAATATTATACTTTGAATGGGACGAGGATAAAATCCACCATTATTCTATCACGAAAGTTTTATAAAAAATGCATGACATTTCAATTATTTTTAAACGGAGAGATTTATGAAAAATAAAAAAATAAAAATGAAGAAACAAATCCTTCCTCTCTTTGTAATGAAATGTAACAAATGGAAAGAGTTAATCAAATCTAATGCCCATTCTTCCTCCCATATTATTTATAATGTTTTGTTATTCGGGTCATTATAAAATATATGCAATATAACGAAGTGGAAAAAAAATCAAGTGAAAAAAAATAATCAAATTATTATAATATATTCCACTGATTACACCCTCGTTATAGTAAATCGCATTTTCACCCAGAAAATATTGTGTTTTTATTAAAATCAATATAAATTCAACACTCACATAAAATTTTGTGCAAAATCACTCCGTTTCATTTAATTCGGGACGGAGGGAGTAATGATTTGATATGTTTATATAAAATTATAGGGAAAAAAATTTGTTTTTGTTTTATAATCCACCTATTCAATGAAAGATGTAACATTTTGAATTGGAACGAAAATTTATATGTGTTTTAAATTTGAAATAAAATGGAAAGAAAAAAAATGAGAAAAAGAAAAGATTATGGTATAAGTTGATTTTAGACAAAGTAAAAAAATAAGGATATAAAAAAATTTTCAAATATGAAATTGTTGCATCTTTTGTGGACGGAGAGAGTATTATCTACAATGTATTTCTATGTAAACAATCATGAAATATATATAGTGTTTCTTTTTTTTGATAACCTTTTCGATGTAACAAATACTCCATTTATAATTTGAACATTCAATTTATGTTCATATATTTAGATTTATTTATTTTTCTCTCATAATTGTTATTTTTAACTACATAGTATTTCCGTCCCCTAAATCATGCAAAGATTTGATTTAGATCGTATTTTTATGTATATATTGAATGTGATATATTTTTATTAATTATGATTTTTGATGATGATGATGGGTTTGATGTGAAAGGATGAAAAAGAATCGAGAAATAGGTAATGAAATATAATAGGATATTATGATTATTTTAATATTAAAATATTTATAAATAAAAAAATAAAGTAAGTGTTGTAAGATTTGTGAGACGACCTAAAATATTTATCTATTCACTTTTCTTAAGTTTTAGTCATATTAAATTTTTTTTGAAAAAAAAAACATTACAAACAATTCAAAACGAAATACTCCCTCCGTCTCAAAAGAATTACAACTATTTGATTTGATACGATAATTTTGTGTGGAAAATTTTTTGATGTAAAGATTAAATTATTCTTTAATTTCTGTGAGTGAGAGGAATAAGTAAAAGAAATGGATGAGAAAAAGTGACGAGATGAGTTGATGAGATATAAAATACTCCCTCTATTTCATAACATGAGCAATACTTGTCTATTTGAGTCGTCCTCAAATATATACAATATATTATATTTAGTAATATTTTCACATAAAAAATATCAAAACAATCACCATCTATTATAGTATATCTAATTTCTCCTCTTACAAGTGATACAGTAAATATCATTATCACTTTTGTGATAGTAAATGGAGGGAAAAAATTTTGATATAAAGATTAAATTATCTTTTTAAGTTTTGTGAGTGAGAGGAATGAGTACAAGAAAAGAATGAGAAAAAATGGTTGGATGAGTTGATGAGATATAAAGTACTTCCCTCATTTCAAAATATGAGCAACACTTGTTTATTTGAGTCGTCCTAAAATATATACAACATATTATATTTCGTAATATTTTCACATAAAAAATATCAAGACAATCACCAACTATTATAGTATATCTAATATCTTCTCTTACAACTGATACAGTAAATATCACTATCACTAAGAAAACTTTTTTTCTTTATCAAATTTCACACAAATAAATCTTCGTGACGGGTCAAACCGTTGTCTATATTATGAAACAGGGGAGTAAATAATAAAGATATTTTTATATCTTTATAATATTTTTAAAATAGAATAAGATTATAATTTAATCAAAATGATTTAATTTATTAAATATTATAAGTTTTTAATAAGATAGAGAAAATAAAATAATAAAACAGTATAATTATTTTAGGAGGAGGAAGTTGGAAACGCAAAAAACAGTAACCATATTAAACAGTCTCTCAGTGCTCTATTGGATTTGACCGAAAACTGACATCTCTTTTGACAGATGAGATCACGTTGTCGTCATATGACCAAGAATCAAAGAGAACAGTCAGAGTCTATCACACTCTATCAGCCATGTTTCTGAACTTGGGCCCCACGGGTAAAAGCCCAATGGACAAAGTCGTCTTTTCTCCAATGGACATTATATCCTGGACTTCTTTTTGGGCCTGATCAGAACACCAAACGCACCCAAAACCACGATCAAACCCAAACCGGCCCATTAACCCTCTGGCCCAACCAAACAAATCTCCGGGCCCAAACCGGGCCTGCACGTCCCCTCATCCTCAACCCCCTCACGCCAAAGTTTTCCTCTCAACAATGGCGCATTCATGTATAGCCACCAATTCGCCCTCTCTTTCCACTCTCAACACTCGCTTCTCATCCCATGATTCAGTCCCCATCTCGATCTCTTCAAGGTGCGATTACCCTTGCCCTTACCCTCTCTTTTGATTGAACTGCCAGTAATTGTTGATGCGTGTGTGTTGGGGTTTGTGATTCTGGGTAGTGTTGATTTTGAGAGAATTTAAATGGGTGGTTGTTGTTTCAGGTGTTGGAGGGTGAAATGTGGTGAGAGGAGGAGGTCGGTGGCGGTGAGGGCAGAGGGAGGCGGGGCGGTGAAGGAGGAGGTGGAGAAGGATGGTGGGGTTCGACGGGGTGTTTGGTCAATCAGGTGAGGATTGGGGGTTTTGGATGGTTGGGTTTGGAGATTGTGTGGGTTTTAGGGTTTTGTGAAGGAACGTCATGGTATAGTTTTTTTTTTCTTCTTTTTTAAATTGGGTGCATTTGTTTGGAAATTGTAGCGATGTGATATTTCGTGTGTTAGAGAGAAGAAGGTCATGTGATCGTTTATTGAGATTTTGTTTAGATTACGTGTTGGATAGTGAGAATTGTGGTTGAGGTTGCAATTTTATGATTATGATTATTTATGGGGATATGATTTCGGTTTACTTGGTATTGTGTGTGTCTTCTTGTCCCAGGTCGGACTAAATAATGTTGTTAGAAGATCTTGTTAGGATTATGGTTGTGAAGGTATGAAATTGGCCGAGAGCATTGGGAGACTGGGAGTCGTTATTTCATTGGGTTCACTTTCGCATTGTGAGTTTAAGTTTGATGTAAACTTGAGCAGGATATTCTTAGGTTCTGCAAAGGGAAGGCAACCCAAAAAGAAAGAATGAAATCATGGTTTTGAACACCATGCAAGGGTTGATTTTTGGTTGCGGATGTTCAAACTTTTTGTGTTCAGTTCGGTGATATTGCAAATGGCAGCGCATATTATGGAGAACATCTCTTTTCATCTTATTAACAGCTTTTGTAGCAGGCTGAACTAAAGTTGTTTGTTTGGATCGTGTTGTAGAGATGATCTGCCGGTTCCTTCATCTCCATATCTTCCTGCTTATGCAGGAGCACGAGGCCCCAGTCCTTTGGCATATGCGAGGCTCCAAAGTACAATTAGTGAGCTTTTTCAATATGTGAGTATCTGTTGGAAAATAATTTGCTAGGTCGTTTGTAGGTTTTTATTGGTCACTTTCGTTAGTGATGAAATACTAATTGGTGTCTTGTTGGCATTTTAGAGAATCATCCGTTGTGGTGGCCCTGTCGATGATGGTATGGCAAACATCATTGTCGCTCAGCTTCTCTATCTGGATGCTATAGATCCTACGAAGGTTCGTTGCTCTTCGACAGTTTACATTAGTCAGAATCTAGATGAGTTGATTTTTTGCCAAAGGTCTCGCACTTGGCTTTTGCCTGAATTTGAATCTAAGTGGTACAAATATGATGATCCTGCCTCTATTTGTATTGTATCGTTTAGCTTCAGCACAGTGAAAAATATTTTTGCTGATCCTGAAAAAAAAATCATGTTAATTTGTTCCATTTCCAGCGATCATCTAATTTGTATAGTTTTAGCTATGTTAACTTT
>JAOVYX010018819.1:0-19489 GCA_035668315.1 Drosera spatulata
CCAACCGTTAAGTACTTTCATGCATTTGGGTGTAAATGTTATGTTCACAACAATGATAGACTACACTTAGGGAAATTTGACCCTAAGACAAATGAAGGAATATTTCTAGGGTATTCCACATGCAGTAAAGCCTTCAGAGTATTCAATAAGGAATCACAAACTATAGAAGAGTCAGTTCATGTATCTTTTGATGAATCTGAGTCATCTGTACGCACTGCTGATGTTCTTGATGAGGAATGTACATGTATAGATGATGAACAGGATACAGATGAGGAAAGTGACCCTGTGAATAATCATTAGAAACAAGGCTAGATTGATGGCCAAAGGGCACTCTCAAGAAGAAGGGATCGATTTTGATGAGACCTATGCCCCTGTTGCAAGATTAGAAGCCATAAGAATGTTCCTGGCATATGTTGCATATGAAGAGTTCAAAGTTTTCCAAATGGATGTCAAAAGCGTTTTACTCAATGGAAAGCTACAGGAGGAAGTTTATGTCGAGCACCCTCCTGAATTTGAAGACTTTGAACATCTAAATTATGTCTACAGGTTAGACAAAAGCCCTTTATGGCTTGAAATAAGCTCCGAGAGTGTGGTATGAAACTCTTTCTACCTTTATTTCTGACAATGGCTTTCAAAGAGGAATGGCAGATACCACACTGTTTCTTAAAAGACCCAAGGAGCACACCTTATTAGTGCAAATATACATAGATGACATCATCTTTGATTGCACTAACAGCAAACTATGGGAAAGGTTTGCTGCATTAATAAAATCCAAATGTCAAATGAGTCTCATGGGTGAACTAAAATACTTTCTAGGTCTGCAAGTGGAATATTCATAAATCAATCAAAATACTTAACCAATATAATTAAAAAGTTTGGCTTAGAAAACTCAACTCCAGCAAAAACCCCCATGAGCTCTACTGCTAAAATCGACAAAGATGAAAAAGGTAAAAGTATAGATCAAACATTGTATAGAGGTATAATAGGATTTTTACTTTACCTTACTGCAAGTAGGCCGGACATTCAGTACTCAGTCTGTGTTTGTGCCAGGTATCAATCTAATCCAAAGGAGTCCCACTACAATGCAATTAAGAGAATCCCGAGATATCTCAAAGGAACTCTTAACCTGGGTAAATGGTATCCAAAAGACTCAGATTTTGTACTAACTGGTTATTCAGATGCAGACTTTGCAGGTTACAGGGTTGACAGAAAAAGCACAAGTGGAACATGTCAATTTTTAGATGCAAGGTTGATTTTTTGGTTTCAGCAAGAAGCAAAATACTATCTCAACCTCTATTGCAGAAGCAAAATACATAGCTGCAGGAAGCTGTGCTGCACAGGTACTATGAATGAGGTCTCAGCTTGCAGATTATGGACTTAAGCTTTCTAAAACAAACATATTTTGTGACAACACGTCTGTAATGGATATTTCTGAAAATCCTGTTTTTCATTCGAGGACCAAGCACATTGATGTCAAATATCATTTCATCAGAGATCATGTGCATAAAGATCACATAAAGTTGGAACATATTCCAACAGAATAACAAATTACAGACATTTTTACAAAACCCTAAGATGAAAATTAATTTATCATGTTCAGAGGAGAGCTGGGCATGATAGGTTTAAATGAGTAAAATGGTCATGCACACTGCTTTACTACTCTATTGCAAGTGTAGATGCAGACGAGCAGGATTTTTAAAATGGGTCTAATGTTTTCAAAGAGTGAAGACGAGTAAATTTGTTCTACTGCTCTACTGCATGTGTTGATGCACACGAGAAGACTACCTGAAACGCACTCAGTGTTTTCAAGTGATACAGACGAGTGACTTTCCTCTACTGCTCTACTGCACAAGTCATGCAGACTAGAGACAAGTGTCACTCTACTGCTCCTATTTTTGGAAAGAAACTGTCTCACAATTATCTCCTTGATTTGCGTAACGGATAGATTAATTTTAAGAAACTGAGTAACGGCTAATTTTGGACTTTAACGTTAAAACCTACAGTGACTATAAAAGGAGAGAAATCATTTCAGAATTCACTTTACAATTCTTTCTCTCTCTTTCTCTCTCTCTCAAGCGATAGGCAAACCCTAATTCTCTTAATTCTCCTTCTGATCACTTCCAAACTCTAAATTCAAACTCTTTCTGAAAAACTTTACGAATCTTGACACTTTTGAACAAAATGGCCGATAAATCCAGTTCTTCAACACCCTCCAAATCATCAAGACCACAAGTGAGTCCTGCAAGAAAGGATTTACAAACCAGTGTGGTTGTTGACTTTGAGACTCTCACGCACAAGTCTGACGAAGTCAGAGAAGTTGGAGAATTGATTCAAGAAGTCGGACTGAAGTACTTGTGCGAGACCACTAGCCACATCTTTGATAATGAAGTCATGGATCTGATTGAAAAGGGTATGGTTTCGAGGAATTTTCGAGAAATCAGTTACACTCACAAGAAGACAGTGATTCAAATCATTGTGAACGATATGGCTCGTATCTTTAGACTGCACAATGATGGCTCAAGTGTGATTCCCCCAAGCGTCATCACAGACGGACGGCTCACGATGCTCGCAATCGAACATCAGAAAGAAGGGATAAGGACGATGAAGAAGTTCTTGGCAAAGGAACCCAAATTCCTTGCAGACGTAGTCAAGAAAACCATGATGTCTAGGGAGTACTCAAAGGATTAGATCACACAAGATCAGCAGGAGAACATGTGTGCAATCTTGATGAAACACCAGGTGAACTGGGCTAGCCTAATGATGTATCAAATAGCCAATGCAATAGAGGCCAGACAACCTCTCTACGCCAAAATACTAAGCATCATTCTGAAGGACAAGTTGAAGCTGTTTGTCGAAGCAAATCGACATCAAAAAGATTGGCAGATTGCCAGCAAGCCTGAAAAAAGCTAGAAAAGTCACTGCAGCACAACCATAAAAACTTACTGCAAAGGCTGCAGTGCAGCAGAGGGCAGAAAAGCCCAAGAAAATAGCAGCTTTTAAGGCTGTCAAGCCTCCAAAAAGGAAGCTAATCCTCCAATCCTCTGAAGAATCAGAGGAACCAACTGCAAGAAGGGTCACTAAGGAAGAAAAACAGTTTGCAGACGCGCAAACTTGAGAAGGAAGTGCAGACGTGCAGACCACTACTGCACTTGCTATTGTGCAGACGGGCAATGCACTTGTAGTAGTGCAGACGAACGAAGCACCAACTGCAGCAGTGCAGACGACTGAAGAAGCTGCAGACCTACAGCAGAGTGAAAAACTTATAGAACAATAGTTTATACAACCACTCACTGCCATTGAAGAAGGCTCATCCTCAAAGACACATCCCCCAAAGAACCCTGAAGTGACAGCTTTGCATGACTCGAATGTAGCTCTTGAGTTCACAAAGGGAGGGGCAGACGAAGACCTACAACAATTCATACTAGGCTCAATGATGAGGTTTGAAGAAATTCAGAAGGGTCCTCGAGCTGAATTCAGAAGGGAAATGTTTATGAGGGGATTCACACGAAAGGAGATAGAGGATATTAAAGCAAAACTGCGAATCCTTGATACTTCAACTCCAAAAGAAGTCCCTATTGCAACAGCTGGGATCACAATCAATGAAGATACAGCAGGCACACCAACAACAACAACTTTGATTCCCTACACTGACATATATCTTGCTCCTTATACAGATGATGATGATGAGCTGGAGATCATTCAAGTAAGGACAACAGAAGAAGTTCGAGCAGCTAAGGAACAAGCAGAAGACCCAGAGGAAAGAAGAAAATTTGAAGAAAGCACTTCAATACGTTGAAGAGCTAAGAAGGAAGGCCCAAGAGCATAGAGCACAAACTGATGCTCTCTTGGGAAAGCCTCAGAAGGAGGCAATATTTCCAGAATTTGCCAAGAAGCACAAACTCAGGAGGAGGAAAACTACAATGAGCAGTGTACTTGAGCCAATCCCTACAGCAAAAGATGAAGGGCTTGCAGAAGAATGGAGGAAAATGAATGAAGCTCTTGAAGGAGATGCAGAACAGATCCACAAAGAGGCTGCACTGCAAAAAGCCACTCAACAGACAACTCTATAGCAGACTGCTTCGTAGACTAGGATGTAGAAGAGAGTACCTCCTACACTACCACCAGCTGGTCCTTCCAAGAAAAGGAAGACCTCAAAGAGCAATAGACCAAAATTGATTCCATCAGGACCTCGACAGTTATTCACCGTTCGTCCAAATGGATCCAAAGCATAGATAGGGGATATCACAGGCATAACGGAAGGAGAAATTGAGTAGATGGTCCTATTGCAACAAAAGGCTGTTCAAACAAAGGATAGGCCAAAAGTGCCTTACATCCTTTTCAGTGGAGTATTGGAATGGAAGGACTCCATAATGAAGACCGGAAGGCACAGACAAGCTCAGCTGCATCAAGTTGAGTTTATCCATTCTGCAGAAGTAAGGTTGGAGCTCAAAATAATACTTGACAAGCATGTTCGAGCTGCAACACTTGCAGTCCAGGAGTACCTCTCCAAACTAGAAGTGGGCAGACCACCATCTGCAGGAGGTGATGATGATAGTGGAATTAAAGATCAGGGTGGAGATAATCTCACTGATGATGAGCTCATTGATAAAGTTGCTAGGGAAAGAGTCCCTCCAACCACTGCAGCAGAACCAACAACTCAAACAACTGCAGCAAAGAAGACAGCTATAGTAGAGCAAACCACTGAGTCTCAGAAGCAGACTGCCTCAGGTTCTACAGTAGAGAAAGAGGACATCACAGCTGAGACACCTGCGGACGAGACAGAGTTGCAAACTACCCCGTTCTTTGAAATCGAGAACATTGCAGAAGAGAAGCAGACCACCTCAGCAGTTGCAGACGAGCAGATGAAGGCAGCTGAGCCAACTGAAACCACTTCTGCAGACGACCAACTACCTGCACAAAAGCAACTTCCTCAACCTTCACTTACACAACTGATGCAAGACATGGAAGAACTGCAAATCCCTGATGTTAAAGAGCAGACTACAGAAGAAAGCACATCGAAGGAAATGACTCTTTCAATACTTAGAAGACATCTGCTAGAAGACACTCCCTCAGTTTATGAAGCAACAAGTCAACAAAGAAAAGTCTCACCAATCCATATTCAATTCACTCCACAATCATCGTTTGGATTGCAGAAGACAATTGAAGATCTTTTTTTAGTCAGTTTCCCCCAAGGCCTGTTATATGGAGAAACATCCAATGTTCCCATGACTCCTCAAACAGCTATTAGGAGTCTTAAACTTGGAATGGAAGAAGTCAAGCTACCAAAGCACACGGAGGCTCCGGTGTCAACCAGAACCAGGTCTGTATCCAGGAGGAAGTAGACTGGCAAAACACCAAAAACCTCCCCATCCAGCGTTGATGAGAGTCTGCATCAACTGCATCAGAATCTCTATGACGTCCAACAATGGACCAAAGATGCTCTTCAGGATTTCATTGCCACTCTGCAGCCACTTACAGGGGATATAGCAGATGAGAAAAACCAAAGGGAACACTATTTCGACGCCTTCTGCGATCTGCTTCAAACAATCAGATGGCAAACCCAGAAGAGTACAGGCATAAGCCACCAAAACTGCCTAAGGACTACTACAAACTACGACAGGCTGCACAACGTCCAAGCCACAAAATTCAAGAAGTTACATACCAAGATTCAGGAAACACAGAACCAACTACAGACCCACATCCTCAACAACGACAAGACATTCACTCTCTTGGAGTCAGGGGAGGATTCAACCCTTAGGAGAGCCACAACTGCACAGAACAACATGGCAGCTGAGCTCTTGGCACTAAAGGAAGCTGTCCAAGATCTCACTTAGAACATCAATGCAAACAAAAAGGGGGAGAAGAGTGCAGCTAAGGAAACTATAGAAAGAAGAGGTGGATCAAGGTCTCAGGGGGAGATACAACCACCAAGACATGCAGCAGAGCGGTCTGTAGTAGAGCAGACAAGATCTACAGCAAAGGGTCCAAGGCATGCAGCAAAGCGGCCTGCAGTAGAGTAGACGAGATCTGCAGCAGAGTGGTCTACGCCTGCAGCAGAAGGTCCAAGCAGCAGAAGTGCAGCAGAACAGCAGAGCACTCCCTCAGAGTAGTAGAGGAGAAAGAAACGAAAGCACAAACGACCAAAGGTTCTACAACACGATTATCCTTGCAAGAGAGGACGAAAGGATTAATCCATAGGGAAAATGTAAGTCCTCTACATTCTGTGAACTTTTCTTTATATAGCAATGGATGTATAAGTGATCTTGCTGTTTAAATTTCTTAGAAGTTTTGTTTGCATCAATTTAGGGGGAGATTGATAGGAATGTGCAATCCCTCCGTTTGTATAGAAATTGATGAATAAAACTTAAGAAGAAATTGTATATGTAATAGATGCTTAGGTTGTAATAGTTAGCTAGGTAGTTGCAGGTTAGGGACAGAGATCGTGCAGCAGAGGCATACAGACGAGGGCAATGTAGACTACCAAGGACTAAAAATTTACAGGTCAAAGATCAACTACATATAACAACAAAAGTGTCTCAGGGTTCTCATGATCTAGGACCCTTTCGTTGTTCAAGGCTAGTTCCAGTAGCAAAGAGAAGTGAGCCATATCGTAGTGCAAGTATACAAGATGAATTACAGAAGACTGAGTGCAATGCTGGGTACAGACGAGGATACACTAGCAGGTTGAGCATATGAGATCTGAAAGCTATTGAGTGGGAGTTAAGTTGCAGCAGATAGGCTGCAGTACTTGTTGCAAATGAAGTTGCAGAAAGGCTGAATGCGATGAGCGTGCAGCAAAGCTCATGCAGTCGAGGGTGCAGCAAAAGCTGCAGGAGAGGGCTGGAGCAGAGGGCTGCATCAGAGGCATGAAGTAGACCTAGTGTAAAAGGCTGGGTAAAGTATGGGATGAAAAGGAACAAGGAAGGGGTAAAAAATGAGAATCTGAGACAAACGTGATGTGTACTGGATCAAAAAAGATGAAGCCAGGTCAATTTACTGCAGTAGAGGACAGAGATGTCACTATCAGATAGTACAGTCACGAGTTCTGATTCCCTGAGCCTATAAAAGGGGACTCACTGCGCAGAGGACAAGGTTGACGAGTCTGAGAAAAACTTGAATATCGTTACGAAGCTTTCAAACGAAGAAAAATCCTTGGAGACTCGATGCGCGTGAGCTAAATCGAAGATTCAGGATTTGTGAACAAGGTTCAATAGTCTACAAGTGAAGAACAGCAACTACAACAGAGCACTGCAAGATGTAGGTTGTTCATCCTTTAGCCAGTAGGATCTTGTTATAAAAGGGTTATCTTGTAAGCTTAAAACAAGAACTAGTGAACCTCCTCTTGGCTTGACTACACTGGTCAGAAAGGAAAGACTGGACTAAGCTTCTGTTATTTGTTGGTAACAGATGTCTGAATCAGTATAAAATCTTGTCTCATTTACTTTTTCGCACTACTTTTTCATTCCTAGAACTGCTAGTAAAGACTCAAAAGTCCAAAGAGACAATCTTTTCAAAGGTAAAGTCTCAATTGCAGAACTTTCGTAATACTGCAGCAAACTCAGATAGTACAGACTACCTCACAGCTCTACTGCACTGCCTAATAAAATTTTGAGATAACCTATTCACCCCCTCTCTAGGTTATTTCTGAGACTTTCTCACGGTAATGTAGTCCATAATGAATTCCATAACCTCGGCATGTACAAAAAATGTCCAAAAGGCTACTTCTCACCTTCTTCCAACACGAGCCCGACACTACCTTGTTCAAATCCGTCATCTTTTTGTAGAAATAAGAAACTGAACAACGACATTGCAGGTCAGGTGGTCTTCGTACCTTCTTCACTGTTTCAATCCCGTCCTTTTGTTCTTCTCCTCTACGTTTACTTTTGCTATTGCTTGATTCGGTTCTCATAGTCTTCGTCTCACCCACTGTTTCTCCCTTCGATGAACTCCCGACCTCCAATTGAACCAAATTTTTCACTTCGACATCTACATCGAACTGAACAAATTTCTTCTTTCCTATCCTCCCTCTCTTTCTTCCCATACTTGATTGTGTTTGTTACCGTCTAGGGTTTCGATTGTGGTCTTTCCCCAAGCTCGATTTGTGGTGGTGGTGAGTGTCTAGGGTTTCTACCGAGGTGGTGGTTTCGATTATGCTTCTGCTTTCTATTGTCGTCATGGATTTGTTGGTTTCAATTGTGCAGAGGGATTTTATGGCTTCGATTTGGTGGTTTCGATTTGGTGGATTGAGATTCAGAGCATGCAAAGGGAAGAAGGAGAGAGAAGGGAGTGGTTTCTGGATTCAAAATGAAATGAAAAATCAAAATAAAGAAAATTAGGTTGACTTGTTGATTAGGGAAGAGAATAAAAATAAGGGGATTAAGGCGATATATTAAGTAAAATGAAAAGTGCTATATAGATAGGGAGTAAGATGTAAAGAAAAATGGAATGAGGAGTAAGACATAGGAAAAAAGTGGATTAGGGATTTTAAATCAATTATCCCGCTTTTTTTTCATAATTATTAATGTTAATTATTAAATATATTAAAAGTGAATTTATTATTGAACCTTTTAATGATGATTGAATTGATTGAGATATATATATAGGATGACATATCAAGGTATATCATGACATTTCATGTCATGGTATATCATGACATTTCATGTCATGGTATTTCATGACATATCTCATGATGATACTCCGAAATAAAAAATATATATTGATATGTTGATTGATTGATATTGATATATTGATATATTGATAACGAACCAAGTTACAAACCAATGCTTAATCCTTTTACGTCACATGTTCAGATCGAACGAACACTCTTACATATCAGCGTTACGATCATTTCAGAACCGAAAACAATGTTGTTTCCTTTATACTACAAGTGGGAATCCGTTCACCATCACATGCCTTGGAAGGGCACAGAGTTGCACAGGTAGAGAAAGAAACGAGACAAGCTGCCACTGAAAATGGGTGCTTTGCCTTTGCCATGAGAGCATTCCATTCTTCATTTCTTCTCTTCCCCAAAAAAATCAAAAATCAAAAGTCTAAACCCCAAAAAACTCAATCCAAAATCCACCACATTTCCCAATCTCTCATCGCTCACTGAACCCATAATTTATCTTCAAACACATTCCCCAATATTCCCCATTTCTTGCTCTCAACCATAAATGGCAAGTGCCCAACAGCTCCATTGATGCAATCTTGCTGTTTGAGAACTGAATCTGTGGGTATTTGAAGATTAGAAAACGACCCAGTTGGTGAAAATAGGGTCTTTGAGCGTTTTGTGCGGTGAGAAAAATCAAGGATTTGCTGGTGTTTCTCACATTAAAGGTTTGATTTTTACCTCTCTCAGTTTTTGAAGTTGCTAAATGGGATTTGGATGTTTATGTTGGGTGTTGTTGTTGTTTTGTATGTTGCCATTGTTGCTTTTGAACCCCAAATGAGATGATATTGTAACTGGTGTGGTGTTGTGCTTCTGGGTTGGAAACTCATTCTATGGCTTGATGTGAAATGGGATGTTCTGTATTTGGAATGAATCACGAGGGTTTCTGCTGAGAAGATTTGTGGGTTCTGTGTAGTT
The DNA here is from genome assembly GCA_035668315.1 of Drosera spatulata. Taxonomy (NCBI): domain Eukaryota; kingdom Viridiplantae; phylum Streptophyta; class Magnoliopsida; order Caryophyllales; family Droseraceae; genus Drosera; species Drosera spatulata. The sequence continues at coordinate 9,587 of JAOVYX010018819.1, forward strand.
TGATTAATGTCATCGCGATTCATTCAACTATTGGTTGTAAAATCCCTATATTCTTGCTTATCTTTGTTTGCATCAGCCTCATTGTTAGTGTAGAACTGATTGCTTCTTAGTAATGTGGCAGTCTATATGTGCGAACCGCGGTAAGGGTTATGGAAAAAATCTTTCCTGTGGAAACATGAAGGCTTGATATTGAACTTGTGATACAACACCGAGATTTTGATTGTTATGGTGTAATGGTTTGTATCAACCTCTTTCTTCTAATAGAATCGGCTTTTTGTTTGTAATGTGGTACTCTATGTACATGAATCACTTCCGGGTTGTGTAGAAAGGTTATCTTCTGATGCGACGTAGGCGATTTTGGTTGTTATGTTTACTCGGCATGCTAGAGTTTCATTGTAGGCATGTTCTTACTCTCCATCCATCACTGATGATGGTTTCTTGCATCTGGAAATGGATTCATGTGGAAGCTTCATCATTCATTTTGGACACCTTTTTTCATCTCACTTTCCATCTCAGTTGTGGTTGGGGTTGCTATCCTTGTGTTACTTTTGTGGTCCAAGTAGAGTACACTGTCTCGTACTAGCTTTCTATGGCATACTTGAAGTGGACAAGCATTGGTTAGTCTATAAACTTGCTGCATAGGAAAATTTAGCTTCGACATGGAGATTTTATTCCGAGTGGTCGGGACATTTTTTTTGGTTGTCTAGGCTGTAGTCAATTTGTGATCCTACCGGGAACTTGGTGGGGTTAGAAAAATCCTATCGGATTCAAAATCCTACCTTTGATTTGTGAATCATGGTAGAGTAGGACTATAGAATTTGAAGATAGGATCTGGTATAGACTACATTATCATCTTAAAGTTATATTACTGAATTGATGTACAGTTGTCAGGCCAAAAATTATATTGTATGTGACGAGAAGTTGGTCCATTTTCTAATTGGAACTCTTGTTTGTACAGGTATACATGGACGGGAGTACACCTTGGATTAGCTACTGTAGTTATAACCTCGCTGTTGGTCTTGGAGAGTTTGATCTGTACTTTGAGGTCGGGGATGGAGATAACAGGGGAGTGGTTTCAATGGACTCGATCTTGCCTGACGAACTGTTGGAACGGATTCTATCTTGTCTCCCTATCGCAAGCATTTTCAGAGCTAGCTGTGTGTGTAAGAAGTGGCATGAGATCATAACCTCCAAAAGGTTTTCTTTGGTCACGGCACAAGTCATTGAGCAGAAACCTTGGTACTTCATGTTTACTGGCACTGAGGAGCCTGTCGGCTATGCATATGATCCCACGCTCAGGAAGTGGTACGGGCTCGATCTCCCTTGCTTTGTTACATCCAACTGGTTCATTGCTTCGTCGTCCGGCCTGGTTTGCTTCATGAATAATGACAATAGAAGTGAGCTTCGTGTTTACAATCCCATCACCAAGTGCTGCAGAACTCTAGTGGAACCACCTGGTTCAAAGCTCCCTGATTATAGCGCGCTTGCCATCTCCGTTGATGATGCATCTCAAGGCTATAACATCGCCATTGTGAAATCTAAACAAGACACGGAAAGCTTCTTCCAGTGGAATCTCTCCATTCACATTTATGATTCTGACACAATGATGTGGACGACCTCGCTCACTGAGGTTTTAACTGGGTGGAGGGGCGGCAATGAAAGTGTGATATGTGATGGTGTTCTTTATTTCTTGATCTATGCAACTGGTGGTGGTGTTCCTGTTGGTCGACATGGTCTCATCAGTTACAACATCTCGAGCCGATCATCCCGTGGCTTTCTCCTGAGGAACTTCATTTCAGTTCCTTGCTCACTCACTTGCGGCCGATTGATGAACCTCAAGGAGAAATTGGTCATGGTTGGCGGGATAGGAAAACAAGACCGCTCCGACATAATCAAGGGGATCGGGATATGGTTCCTGAACGGGACAGAATGGCAAGAGATCGCCCGTATGCCTCAAAGGTTCTTCCAAGGGTTTGGTGAGTTCGATGATGTTTTCGCCAGCAGTGGGACGGATGATCTAGTGTACATCCAGAGCTACGGTGCTCCAGCTCTCCTCATTTTCGACATGAACCAAAAGCAATGGAAGTGGGCGCTGAAATGTCCGGTTATGAAGATGTTCCATCTTCAGCTCTTCACTGGTTTCTGCTTCGAACCCAGGCTTGACACTGATCCTTGAGTCTTGTTCTTTCCTAGGTAGATCTCATATGCTAATATGAAGCTACAGAAAAAACAGCTACAGTCATCACTTCGGCTTCTTATTTTTGTCTCTCCAAGTCTTAGTTTCCACTTATCATGGCGATGTTTTGATTATCAGAAAATATTCACAGGAAATATTCCAGCTGAAAAGAAGGGCTGATGTTCATGAAATGAGAATTCTACAGCTTTTGCAATGGTTTGCGGCATTTGGTCTCATTAAAAATTGTCATTCAATTTGCTATGTTTTCTGTTCCTTGATTGATTTATGCAACTTCGATGGCTTCTTTCCTGGTATAGCAGGAACAAAGAGTCCTGGACAATGTCCTGCTCTTTCCCTGAAATATAAGCTTTACTCGACTCCCATCATTGATTTAACCACGGGGCCTCTGTCCGATATCCTATAAAAGTACCGTACGTAACAGCATCCAGTTACTGGTCGGATCCTAATATCAGGATTCTTTTATGACGATGATAGTTGAATGTTCAGAGTAGTTTTTATCTTTCATGTAAGGGAGAAAAGGATTTTATGATGATGATTGCAGCCCCTCTCATAATTACGTTTTAGTACCCATTAAAATTCGTGAACTATAAATATTAACTATATGAATTGTATATTATATGTGTATGAATTGTAAATTTATGTATATGAACTGTTAAAATCGAAATGAGTATCAAAATATAAAAAACATTTACATTGGGTACCAAAATATAACTGTCCCAAATTTAAAATTGGGCACTTTACAAACCGTGAGAGCTGCAGTCTTTGTTGCTATAGCCACTCCAACCCCATTTCTCCAATGCGGGAAATGAAATCATTCTCATCAACACCACATTCAATTCATCTTTTGCATTCAATTCAGCTCTTGGTTTTCATTCAATTTCATCAACCCTTTCAAAATGTTGCATCATCCAAACCAACAAAATAGAGGTGAGCTAAACCAAAATCCAGTACCAAAATCTCTTCCACTACAACACCATGATCAAAGACCAAGTGTGTACGAACGGATTCCACTATGTAATCAACAATTACGTCTAGTTGCGTGTTACGAGTCTATTGTCGGATAACTATACCTTTTCGTTTTTGTTGAAGGCGACATCGATGAGACCATGGGGTTGGGATTGAGGTTCATGCGGTTGTTGTGAAGATGGGGTGTTGATGGGGATGAGTATGTGGGACCTATGATGTGGTGTATGTATTTTAAAGTTGGGCAGTTAAGGGACACACGGAAGGTGGTCGACGAAATGCATGAGAGGAATGTGGTGGCATAGGATAGGATGATTGATATGTATTCGAAGTGCAGGTTGTACAAAGAAGGCGAGGAAGGTGTTTGATGGATGGTCGAGAATGATATTGTTTGTTTAAGCGTAATGATTCAAGGTCATGCATCGTATGGGTTTTAGAAGGAAGCATTGAACGTGCTTGACCAAATGGTATTGTAAAATGTGAAACCTGATTGTTACGCAATGGTTGGTGTCTTGTAAGGTAGTGCTAGTGCCGAGACATTGGACTATGGGGAACGAGCGAGCAAGTTAGTTGAAAGATCGAATGGGTTGGATCAAAGGTTGCGAGATTAATTTTTCGATTTGTGCTGTTGTAATCCAATAGAATGTATTATTGTAATCCAACAGAAATGTTAACTTTGATTTGTATTGCTGTAATTCAACGAAAACGATTATCATTTTTCCATTTTTCCACGTTCTCAAATGCATTTACAGTAAAAAATCAGAATAGGGAAGTGTACATCTTTAAATTTACAGTACTTATATTGATGTAAGTAGTATTTTTGATACACAATTCGTAAAGATTGCAATGTCTGTATTATATTTTCTCATACATGAAGGAGACAAATACACATATGCAGTATAAACTATTACGAACCTATATTTACTTCATATGAAGTGTATTTACACAAGATTCATCTAGTGATCGATTAAACGCATATATTGTGTAATTTCTTGCTATGAACTTATCTTTACATAAAAAATATCTTAGAGCTCTTACCTACTCATTAAATACATCTTTAATTGAAGAAAGATATTACAAACTAGATTTTAAGTTCACATTTATATTGCATCAGGTACTTAGAGATTTTAAGTTCACATTTGTAATGCATCAACTTCAAAAGATGTTACCTACAAGTTCTTAAATACTAAATAACCTCTTGATGCAATGAACTAATGCATATATTGATACTATATCTTTGCTTTCGTAGTGCATTGTAATAAATTGAAGTAAAGTTTTAATTACTTATGTCATAAATATCAAAGACCATGGTTTACAGAAAACAACTTGCAGTATATCTTCAAGTTCACAGTTGTTGGTAAATTCATTAAAGTACTTAAGTATTATTGTTCATATTTGTTGGTAAGTTTAAAATACTATTTAGGTACTACTATCAATGAAAGTTTTGAACCAAGATCAAATTGTCATCTAAATATCATTGTCTATATACGTATAGAATCTCATCTAAATTACTTATACTCTTGTATCCCATGAAGATTAAATTATCATTTAGGACTTATATGCTCATTTTATGTAATATGATGACATATTTAACGTCTATACTTATGAAACTTATCTTCTTACCCATATATTACTTGGTTAGAATAAAAATCTCTTTGAAGACAATACTATCTTAAGTTGAAGTAACATTTGAACTTCATATTTATTGGTAAGTTCATGAGACTACGTAGGTATTATTATTCGTAAGTTTTGAACCAAGATCAAATTGTCATCTTCGTGTCATTTCATATAATATGCTATCATAAATAGTTTGGAATGTTCAAAAAAATATGATTCCAATAAAATACAGCACACAATTAAATCATATCTGTTATTCCAAATGGATTTGCAATATAAAATCGAGATGCATAGTAATATACAAAACCAAAATGCAGTATGCAATACTTACAATGTAGTACACGATAGAACAGACACATGAATCAAAACAAAAATTGTAGTACTTGAATTGAATGTAGCAATATACAGAGAACAAATTGCTATGCATTTATTATACAATGCAGTATAACCCATCATCATATAATTAACCCGAAAATATAACATTTCATTGCGTAAGATCCCTCATCGGTATGCCATCAAACACAACCCTCATATCCCAACATCCCCCTCTTTAAGACAAGCAGTCAACATAGCGTTCGATGTAACTACATTTCTCTCAAACATTTCATCGAACACCTTACATGCATCCCCCAAATATCCGCATTTTCCATACATAATCAGCATCGTCGTCACAAAAAACAAATACGCAACAAGAAAAAAAAAATAATGATCATGAACCCTCATCATCCATTCCATTGGATCTGGCATTTTTGGAACATGAGGCCCATTTGTGATAATATCATACATTCTTTCGTCAATGGAATCCAGATAAGCTAGCATTCTAAGCTTCCAATGGTTGAATTTGTCGAAGGAGTAGAAAAGTAGCTCTCCACCATTCGGACACTTTGGTAGCTTTGGAGGAGCCACGATTGAATCTTCACAAAAATAAACTATTCGTAACTTCTTTGCAGAATAATATAAAAATATGACATTTTCTTTCCAATAACGGTTAAGTCTGAAAAGGTATGCTCTGATACCAATTGAAAGTCCCAGAAATAACCTAGAGAAAGGGTGAATAGGTTATCTCAAAATTTTACTAGGCAGTGCAGTAGAGCTTTGAGGTAGGCTACACTACCTGAGTCTACTACAGTATTGCGAAAGTTCTACAATTGAGATTTTACCTTTGAAAAGGTTGTCTTTTTGGACTTTTGAGTTCTTTACTAGCAGTTCTAGGAATGAAAAACTAGTGCGAAAAAATAAATGAGACAAGATTTTATACTGATTCAGACATCTGTTACCAACAAATAACAGAAGCTTAGTCCAGTCTTTCCTTGCTGACCAGTGCAGTCAAGCCAAGAGGAGGTTCACTAGTTCTTGTTTTAGGCTTACAAGATAACCCCTTTATAACAAGATCCTACTTGCTAAAGGATGAACAACCTACATCTTGAAGTGCTCTGTTGTAGTTGTTGTTCTTCACTTGTAGACTATTGAACCTTGTTCACAAATCCTCAATCTTCGATTTAGCTCACGCACATCCAGTCTCCAAGAATTTTTTTTCGTTTGAAAGCTTTGTAATGATATTCAAGTTTTTCTCAGACTCGTCAACCTTGTTCTCTGCGCAGTGAGTCCCCTTTTATAGGCTCAGGGAATCAGAATCCGTGACTGTACTATCTGATAGTAACATCCCTATCCTCTACTGCAGTAGATTGACCTGGCTTCATCTTTTTTGATCCAGTACACATCACGTTTGTCTCAGATTCTCATTTTTTACCCCTTTCTTGTTCCTTTTCATCCCATACTTTACCCAGCCTTATACACCAGGTCTACTGCATTCTTCTGCAGCTTCTGCTGCACCCTCGACTGCATGAGCTTTGCTGCACAGTCATCGCATTCAGCCTTTCTGCAACTTCATTTGCAACAAGTACTGCAGCCTATCTGCTGCAACTTAACTCCCACTCAACAGCTTTCAGATCTCATCTGCTCAACCTGCTAGTGTATCCTTGTCTGTACCCAGCATTACACTCAGTCTTCTATAATTCATTTTGTATACTTGCACTACGATATGGCTCACTTCTCTTTGCTACTGGAACTAGCCTTGAACAACGGAAGGGTCCTAGATCATGAGAACCCTAAGACACTTTTGCTGTTATATGTAATTGATCTTTGACCTGTAAATTTTTAGTCCTTGGTAGTCTACATTGCCCTCGTCTGTATGCCTCTGCTGCACGATCTCTGTCCCTAACCTGCAACTACCTAGCTAACTATTACAACCTAAGCATCTATTACATATACAATTTCTTCTTAAGTTTTATTCATCAATTTCTATACAAACGGAGGGATTGCACATTCCTATCAATCTCCCCCTAAATTGATGCAAACAAAACTTCTAAGAAATTTAAACAGCAAGATCACTTATACATCCATTGCTATATAAAGAAAAGTTCACAGAATGTAGAGGACTTACATTTTCCCTATGGATTAATCCTTTTGTCCTCTCTTGCAAGGATAATCCTGCTCTAGAACCTTTGGTCATTTGTGCTTTCGTTTCTTTCTCCTCTACTACTCTGAGGGAGTGCTCTGCTGTTCTGCTACACTTCTACTGCTTGGACCTTCTGCTTTCGGCGTACACCACTCTGCTGCAGATCTCATCTACTCTACTGCAGGCCGCTTTGCTGCATGCCTTGGACCCTTTGTTGTAGATCTTGTCTGCTCTACTACAGACCGCTCTGCTGCATGTCTTGGTGGTTGTATCTCCCCCTAAGACCTTGATCCACCTCTTCTTTCTATAGTTTCCTCAGCTGCCCTCTTCTCCCCCTTTTTGTTTGCATTGATGTTCTAAGTGAGATCTTTGACAGCTTCCTTTAGTGCCAAGAGCTCAGCTGCCATGTTGTTCTGTGCAGTTGTGGGTCTCCTAAGGGTTGAATCCTCCCTTGACTCCAAGAGAGTGAGTGTCTTGTCTTGTTGAGGATGTAGGTCTGCAGTTGGTTCTGTGTTTCCTGAATCGTGGTATGCAACTTCTTGAATTTTGTGGCTTGGACGTTGTGCAGCCTGTCGTAGTTTGTAGTAGTCCTTAGGCAGTGTTGGTGGCTTATGCCTGTACTCTTCTAGGTTTACCTTCTGATTGTTTGAAACAGATCGTAGAAGGCGTCGAAATAGTGTTCCCTTTGGTTTTTCTCATCTGCTATATCCCCTTGCAAGTGGCTGCAGAGTGGCAATGAAATCCTAAAGAGCATCTTTGGTCCATTGTTGGACGTCATAGAGATTCTGATCCAATTGATGCAGACTCTCATCAACGCTGGATGGGGAGGTTTTTGGTGTTTTGCCAGTCTACTTCCTCCTGGATACAGACCTGGTTCTGGTTGACACCGGAGCCTCCGTGTGCTTTGGTAGCTTGACTTCTTCCATTCCAAGTTTAAGACTCCTAATAGCTGTTTGAGGAGTCATGGGAACATTGGATGTTGCTCCATATAACAGGCCTTGGGGGAAACTAACTAAAAAGGGATCTTCAATTGTCTTCTGCAATCCAAATGATGATTGTGGAGTGAATTGAATATGGATTGGTGAGACTTTTCTTTGTTGACTTGTTGCTTCATGAACTAAGGGAGTCTTCTAGCAGATGTCTTCTAAGTGTGGAAAGAGTCATTTTCTTCGATGTGCTTTCTTCTGCAGTCTGCTCTTTAACATCAGGGATGCAGTTCTTCCATGTCTTGCATCAGTTGTGTAAGTGAAGGTTGAGGAAGTTGCTTGTGTGGCTCGTCTGCAGAAATGGTTTCAGTTGGCTCAGCTGCATTCATCTGCTCGTCTGCAACTGCCGAGGTGGTCTGCTTTACGCATAAACTCCTTTTATGTGTAGCATTGTCGGTCTTCGGTCTTTGTTGCATTGATTACCTTTCATAGTGACAACTTTCTCTCTGAACTTATCGTCATTGCAACATAGTAGTATTATCTTTACACATTGCATACATTTCATAAAGCAGTGAGTAGGAGCAAGAGGTTTATACCATTACCATTAGGAGCAGTGAGTAGGAGCAGTGAGTAGGAGCAGTGAGTAGTAATGAACTTCGGTCATTACCATTAAAAGCATATACTGTTATTTTTCGTGGTACGAGAATCTTTACTCATAATGAGAAGTTTTACAGCAAAGCGTTTGGGGAGAAGCCGATTAACAGTAGTTCTAGTAGGAGGGTTGGCTTTGAAAGGAGTAGTCTGGTTTAGCCGGGGACTGTCTTTGTTGGTTCATCGAGGGATCACCTGCTTCAAGGCTCCATAGATCATCGCCTGTAATACAGTGTCAGCCACCATTTTAGTTGTGGTTAGGTAAGTAAGATCCCAACTACCCTATCAGAGTCCATGTGCTAAGCAAGCACCAGGATGCTAGAATCTCTACTCTGAAAACACCGTAGAATAGATTCTTGAGAACAAAACCCGTCATTAGAAATGAGTCCAACCAATTGGTGTGGAACCATAATCTCTATCTTTCGTATGCATGTTGGATAGCTCTTGTGCTTACAATCAACTGATAAGCTTGTCGCGTATCTAAGGCTTAAACTCTAACCTTGAGAGCGACAACTGAGTGCTCGAATTAGATAGATCAAGATGTCCCTTATCGAAGCCCCGCTTGCACATGCAAGCCGATAGAATGACATATCCTATAACTACTTCACTGTATCCCATTGCTCTATGATTTCATTGCACATGGAGCTGTGATTTATATGATTTGGCAGGAACAGAATAGGAGATTGTTCAACTTGGGAGGGAGAAGGCTTGAAAAACTAGCTCTCACTATTCGATCATTCATGTAAACATGTATAGGATGTTGATGTTTAGTCTGTGTTTGATGATTGATCTATGTTAAGGTGCTAGAGTATGTATAGCAGGTAAAGGATTATGTAACCTGGATGGGTTTTTGGTGATTAATATAGTTTACACGGTTGATGTAAGTTACTCCCAAGAAATAATTCCTATGCTTTTTTGGGTAGAAAGTCAAAATCAAGTGTGCAGTTAACACTATGGATTACGGGGCACCATATTAATCATTTCTATGGCCGTGACTAATCCTGTAATAACCCAAAAAAAAAAAAAAATTATTATCAAATTTAAAAATATATATTGGATTAAAAATATATGTATGAAACGTATGCAACGAA